>DWIE01001255.1:0-11263 GCA_018248235.1 Choaspes benjaminii
CATGCAAACTTCATAAAACGATGAGTAAATTTTAAAATGTATTTTAGTACACAAGTTGAAATAAACGTTATTTCATAATGCGTTAAGTAATAAATCAGTAAGTATATATTGTACTTACTACACTTGATCAAATAGTTGAAGATAAAAGAAAAACATTGGTACTCAAGTCAAACTTTATGATAACTCCAATAAAACCAAGTTATGATGTTAATCATCGAGAAAATCTCTCAAATCACGAAATTATAATTCAAAAACATTGTAAGTACAAAGAAAAGATAAACGAAAAAAGATTAAGTTTAGTAGTATAAAAATGAATATTAAATAAATCCGAATAATTGCAAACTTTTCCTAATTATACATTTATTAAATAAGTAACTCATTTACCGACATATCGGTGGTAGAACCGCCCGGGTGAGTACCACCACCACACTTGTTTCTGCTGTAAATAGCTCTTATTAGTTGTGTTTCAGCTTGTAGGGTGTAGCCGGCATGCATTGGATACATGCGGCGACCATCTTAGCCCTCAGGAGTAACAACACACTTATGACAGGAAAGAAAACGGATACTTATACAATTTATATATACGGACCGACATATAAACCTATTAATTAAACTATCTATACATTTAGTAGAGCTGTACACTGCATGTCAGTTAATAAACCTGATAAACGGCTGAATCGATAGCAGCGAGCAGAGCCGAGTAATACAATGAGTGGATAATAACGCAACAAGTACATAATCCTCTTACTGTTATATTCTTTACGTACGACCATGATATTCCACAGTAAATCCATCTAAGCCTATATGAACAGGTGCATATGTGACCCAGTAACTCGTTTACGGGGAAGCGAAATGCATACTGTTATTACCCTCTCGTTTTGTATGAATATAAACTTAGAAATTGCTATTGTGTTATACCGTGTTATTAACGGATGGATGAATATTAATGTTCGACTATGTACTGTGGCACCTATTCTTGTCGTGAAACGGTAGTGTCCGCACTACTTGTGTTTTGGTGTAAGGGTTGGCTAACATAACATGCTACCATATTGTGGAGAAAGCAAGGCGTTCGATCTGTAATTTCAGAAATAATATTGTATTTGTGATTACAGATGACATGGACTACAGTAGTCTTTTACGGGTCGTAGAACATCAATATGCTCGACTGGGACGGTACCACGCATACAATAAATGAGGCGACCAACTTCGAACAGATGATAGGTCTGTATTGATTCGGTTATGGTTCTCATGGGCTGTAGAAGTCATTTAACATCAGATGAACTGCATGCCCGTTTGATACTAGTTTGCATGAAAAAAAATCGCATGTATCTAAGTTTATTCCTTCGGATAGAAAACAAGATTTTGATTATAATTCAATTAACGATAAACTGAAAATTGAGAGCAAATATTGTAGGAGCAAAATCAAATCAAATGCAACCACAGAATGCGAGAATCGGATATTCTGTCGTGCTTTTTACACAGTGATACAGTTATTGCACCTCAAAAACGCACGTGACTCCATCAGTCGTCTGTGAACAAAATAGTACAATATTACTACTTACCTACCCACTTACTGAGTTATATAACAATGGTTCACGAATTCCTTTATTTTTTTGCAGCATAACGAATCGTTATGTGATCAAAACAAAAACAATGAAAATGAGAATAGAAGAAACCACATGAGATCCAGTTAGCAAAATATATATGTATAAAATTTGGTACTAATTCTTTCACATTGTTCCTTTTTGCTTATTTATTTTACTTTTTATTATCTCACTGCCTCGTTAACTCAGTGGTCACCAGCGCGACTGTCGATGGCGGGCTTCGATTCCCGGGTCGGACAAACTATTTTCTGACTAGAAAAATCTCAGTAAGTAGCCCGAAGTTTGGAAATGTGCCCGGTAAATGTAGGTGTTCGTCACCTATTACATGGGGCCTAAACATAACTGGCGAAACGTGGGTGATGTTCACCTCTGCCTACACCTTCAGTTAAATACAGGCGTGAGTTTTATTTATTATTTATTTATAAGTCATTTATATTACCACGTTAGCACTACTACATACTCGTATAATGGACGAACATCTTTCAAAATTAGCTTGAATGTTCCCAATAGAATTGGGTATATTGAGATCATGTTTAATTAAAAAGCGTTTACATCAGATCTTAATACGAGTACACTAATAATATCTGACCAATAAAACTATTTTCGGTGCATTAGTTAGTCTCGGCGTAGGATGACGTGATTTCCCTGATATATATTTCGTTATTCGCTGTTAATTTCTAGCCGGATGTTTGCTATGGCACAGTCATAAAAGAGTTGAACCGTTTTATTGTATCGTTTTAAATTTATTTGTCAGACCGTACGGGCTCATTAGAGGAACATAAAATGGTTGTTTCTTCCTCGTTCTCACCATCTGGACACTGATATACAGTACTGATATATTGTAACTAGTTACCTAACGATTAACGACCAGAGTTTCAACGAAAGTGTCCACTACGAGATGAATAAAGTTATCAGTTTATCGCCGCTTATTTTGTAACTATACGTCCCAGCGTATATGTTTTTATATGTTATTAGCACACGGACTTGCAGTATATCTGCTGGTAAGTAGCTACTGCAGCCCATTCCATCTGTAATCACATATTCCTTGCTACTCTAGAGAACACATAACCAACGCCTCGTGTTCTGCGTGTGCTGGCTATCACATCCTTACACCAAAACACAAGTAGTGCGAACACTACTGTTTCGCGACACAAATATATGTGACGGTGGTATCGATCAGACGAATGTCCATACTTAATCAAAATGGATGCAAAAATATAGCGTTGAAACTTTTTATGTTAAAAGTTAAAACAAACATATAGTGTTCGCACTACTTGTGTTTTGTTGGTAAGGGTGTGATAGCATACAGATAACACAACGCGTTCGATCTACGTCCTCAGAAGTACCACCGCATCTGTGGTTACATATTGCAGTAGCTACTTACCATCATGTGGACTGCAAGCCAGTGTGCTACTTCATTACATAAAAAAGAGCAAATGTTTAGAGGCAATAGAAACACTCGACGAAGCAAATTGCAATTACCGAATCTGAACCCAAAAACCTGTCGAAAAGGACGGCCCGGATCCCATCGCGCCAACCGCCTTAACGCAGACCCTTCATTATCACGTGCCATGATCACCTCGGGCAGAGCTGCCCATGCTTACTGCGACGTTGCTCGAGTGAAAAATTACTTCACGGACGGGAATTAAAAGGGCGGTGACCAGAAAATTGCCAATGGCTCGACCTCAGGAGTTATGTGCTTTGATTAATGTTATCAAGCGCGTTATCTGCCGGATTGGGGTCAACCCTTCGGTGGCGCAGTTTTTACTCGTCCCATTTGCGGGTTTTGTTGTCTTGGTCAACTTGAAAATAGGTATTATTTTTGAAAAAAGAACCCCTATCAACTGACCTGTGGCGGAGCGTTCCAAATTTGAATCGTGTAATATATTTGCGCGCCCAACTTCAGTTACATGTCAACTAAACGCTTTCAACCGACCCTCGGTAGAGCGTTCAAATTTTAAAATTTGTGTTAAGTATATTAATAAATTTTTTTTAATCAAATTTAAATTTGTGTTACATTATTACGCTCATCACTTCCGTCACACTTCAAAAATACCATTTGATGTGTTTCCCAAACGCGCCTAAAGAAGCATAACTTTAGAAATTAACGAGTTAGCCTCCCTAATGATGCCTATCAATGATAAAGTAAATTTATTTAACCGGCCTTGCGTAATTTCAATTCCGTATGAATATCGCCGAGGTACAAAAATACAATTAAAAAGTTGCGTATTGAAAATGATACGTCCAAAATTTGTATTAATCTTAAAAGTAATTTTCGATTGAATGAATAAAACTATCCAAACAAGTTGAACAAACAATCAAATGAGAATTAAAGTGATGTTTATGAACGAGTGCTATTGTGTGAAAGTTCCCGGAATGAAAACCGCTTCCAAATGCGATTTCAGACTAACCAACCGCTCCAGTTAACGTCGAGTGGTATCTGCGATGCAATCTTGGGGTGAAGTACACAAAGTAGATATGCACTGTAGAATATTAAGTCTGCGGGATGGATATTAACTTGAACCTTCTGCTACAGGCTTGTGTGCAATTATGAGGAAGTCAAACTCAACTCAAGTGTAACAATGTAGAAGTTTGTTGTTTAGACTTGCTTAGATAAGATGGCCGTGTTTGATCTTTCAACCCTGTAATACGGGGCTACATATTATGAAAAGCGTATCATACTATTACACCATTTCATCAGAACATCAGTAACTACAACTTCAAGATGTAATATTATGTTGTCACCAAACTTAACAGCGGTATTATTTACTATGAAAATGTCAACTGTCACTCAAGACTCTAATTTGATAATGTAAAGAATCGTAAGAGGAATTATAAATGCCGCACGACGTGTCCCGGCTGAAACTAAAAATAAGTAAATAAATAAAAACTAATAATAGCCTGGGGTCTAATAATGACTTGGATCCTAATAATTACATTTACAATTATAAAGTAAAAAGGAGTATATCTTCCTACGCAGATTCCACAGCGTTGAATGTGACGTGGGTGGTTTGACATATGAAACAAGCCTTAGGTCAGTTCCTTACCTTTTTTTATGTTATCAAGTAGCACACAGGCATGCAGTCTACCTGCTAGTAAGTAACTACTGCAGCCCTGCACATCTGTAACCGCAAATGCGGTGCTACTCCTGAGGAAATAGATCGAACGTCCCGTGTTCTGCATATGCTGGATATAACACCCTTATACCGAAACACAAGTAGTACACACGGCACAATTTTTTTTCACTGCGCAACTAGGTGTGACAGCGGTACCGATTCAGTTGAACATATTCATGTTCTACCACCCGTAAAGTATTACAGGTCAGTGTGATGAGGCCAGTAAGTCGAATAAAGAAGTTCAAGTAAAGAGGAACGTCAATGAAAATGTCAAAATTGTGAAACTTTATTTGTATTTTTATAATGTAAATTTTATTTCTGAATATTTTTGTGTTTTTCCTTTATAATCTATTGCGAAATAAGGAGTAAAATGCCCGTTTCTGACTTCAATTTTGTGAGTATTTTTTTGATTTATTCACTGGTGTCAAATAACCGGGGTATAATTCGCCCGGGTTGGTATCACATCTATCACAGCTGTGAAATAGCTCTTGTAAATCGTTTGAGTTTGAAAGGGTATATAGAAATCCCATAACACTGCACTTCCGTCATATTTTGCATTACATACTTATTTGTAATTTAATTTCCGGATTCTGCATTTCCACCTCGGATGCCTGGACGGAATCGATAAAGCTGCCTTTTGTAATCGTTTTTCCTTTTTAAATGTTCATTTGTATTTTTACGGGGCAAATTTTTATCACGTTAAAATCATGTTCCCTTCTTTTACGCTGTCCTTTTTCTCTATTCTCGTATATTGGATACCTGTTAAGTACAACGCTTAGTGAACAATATATTGCAAGACATGAATGGATTACTAATATTTTTGCTTACAGAAGACATCGCAGCTTTGAAGAAAATAGATCAAGAAATATTAGAAAACTATAATGGGGAAGCAAAACCAAAAGGCCGCTAAACTACTGTACCGAAAGTCAAACTGCATATTAAACACTCGATCGAAAACCTGCTCAGGAGCATCCCAATTTATGACGAAGAGCGCGATATTGCAAATGAAGAAAAAACTCCCGAAAACCAACTACTATATAGATAACGGGAAACTTAAAAGAGATCTCAGCATAGCAACAGACAAATGCATCCTTAGAGGATATTATAAGAGGAAGTTAGGAAGATTCAAGTACTCTATGAAGGATTCCGCATTGGACATCATAGATAAATTCAAATGTGATAATAGTGCTTGTGGAGACAGCATCCCTGAAGAACACGAGGATAAAACACGTTTTAATATAGACGTTACTACACTTGTCATAGAAAATTTAAAAGCTCTACTTAACGATTGGATCAAAAAATACTTACTTGACAGTAATGAAACTAAACAGAAAATTGAGACAGTTCTCGATTCTATACTACATAAACTACAGTCGCAAAGAAAGTCTTCTTCTTGCACATATACTTTAGATATCAGAATCGAGGATCAAGAACATAAGCAGAATCCACATAAAGGTCGACGAGCAGACGGTAAACATTCGTGCCTTACTGTACCTATAACTGGGAAACATCTAAAATTAATATCTACTCTTAGTATCCCAAGAAATATGAAGAAACACGTCAATAATGATGAAACGCCACATTCTACAAGACATAAATCGCGTTACAAAAGTGTTTATCTAACTGTAAGCCGATCGAACACATTTCTACTTAACTCATCTAGTTTTAACCTACTCTCGATTTCAACTAAGTCTTTTACTAAAAGATGTGCAACATACGATGCTAAAGACGTAAAGTGTATAAAAAAGCACAAAGTCGTACTCGTACCAAAATCTAGCGAGATTATACCTGATGTGACGTATCAGGAACGAAAAGAAATAAAAACGGATTATGTTGAAACCAAAGCACGTCCTAGAGTCCTAGAATTTGAGCCTATGCCAAGTCTCGTTAAAAGCATCTACGCTGATGATCCAGCAAATGTTACAAGTACTGAAAAAGAACTGTACAAATCCAAAAATGACCATTACACTATGACCGAAAATAACAGTTCCTTTAAAATAATGACTTCATCAAAACATCACACACTGAATTGGGAGAAAGCAACGATTGTAAACAAATCTAATAACGCTGTTAGTAATAATTTAGAACGGAATATTGGAAACGAAACTATTAAAAGGAAATTTAAAAACATGAATTTGTGCACCGTCCCTAAAATTATGAAAACGAAGAAAAAGACACACAAATTCCCTAAGAGGCGAAACAGCAAACGTAATTATTTCACTCGGCTTTACAAGAAATCGTGTCAACAGGAAAACAAAGTTATGAAAGAATTAAACTACATTTTAAATCATTTTTCTCAATACACAGGAAACAAGAATATAAAATTAGATATTACAATAAATGTGATTCCAACAGACGATGCTGCAATAGTAAGTGACTTCTTATCTAAAAATACAACATTAACTTGTTGCAATGAATTGATTAACACAAATTCTCACCAGAAACAAAATATCTCTTGTAAATCTTCTGAAAGCCAGCCAAAGCTTATATCACTTTTAGATGGCGCTGTTAGTCAGTCAAAATATGTAATTAATAAAGAAATATCATCTGAATTAACGAGTACTATAAATAAAATGGATGTTAATATTACGAATGCTGAAAAAACGTTACCAAGTTCAGAAATAGCCAATGACTTAAGTGAACTTCGAGCTATGATCAAGGATCTGGCTGTTACCATTGAAAATCTTGTAAATGATCACCTCAAAAAACTCTTTCCACAAAACAGAAGCAAAAAATCAAACAGCTTAAATAAAATTAAAAGCAAAAGAACTTTACGTACGTCCACTTTATCGAAAGCAATACAATTCTCCAATAATAAAACTAAATTTCAAATCGTGTCAGGTATTAAGCTAAGCAAAGAGCCCAAGAAAAAAGATATGACAGAATTTAATGCTCGACTAGCTAAGAAAAGCATATCATATAATGTAATAGAAAGTGAATCTATTCTCAAAGTAACAGACATGACATGCGCCGTTCCCGAAATTAGCGAAGAACAGTTCTTTGACAAAGAATTAAATTGTCCTGTACCAAAGTCCAAATCAGATTTGGAAGTAGGAGTAAGTAATAAACAGATGTTTGCATTTCACTGTAAGGATGTTGTTAAATCTGGACAATTCATTCCCCACAATAAATGTCGTGATACTGCAGCCTGTTCTTCTGGTCCTTGTAAATATGCATGTCCTCATATTGAAAAGGAGGCTTGCGATTCATACAATCATCATAAAGAAGAATATAAATGTTGTAATGAACCTGGGTGTAATGGCGTTCAACAAAATACACCTGCCAATGGAGAAGATTGTGAAATTTGTAGTCATAATTATTCCTGTTCATCCGTTTATATAGATGTAGAAGAAGATAGACATAACAAAATAACTGTTCGAAGTCGTAGTGGCATGGGCTTTTGGGAAGGATTAATTTATTGTATTCTGCTTTGGATTCCTGTTGCTGTTATTTTATGGTTAATTTACGTATACGTGATCAAAGATAAAATTCAGCCACGAAACCCCGCTATAGGAAGAACAATGTTACCGTCACTGAATCGAAGGAACAATTCATATTTTCGTATTACACTCTCCGATTTAGGTTTTTGATTAAAGTTCTTCATGTGCAAATAAATAATTTAAAAATTCTTTTGTTTTAGCTTCCATATCAAATCGTGCCCCAAAATTAGAATTGAAATGAACATACATTATGTTAAGTGTCACATTTCATTGTTTCAGTGATAATCATCGTAATATAAATTATAATGCAAGATTTTCAAGAGAAACTAGACAATCAACATAATAAAGAAGAAACATTAATAAGACAGGAGTCCCGTTTAATATATCCAAAGGAAATGCCTGCCTACATTGTTGCTTTTGCTGTAAGTGGGAATGATAACGAAATTAATGTGGAAGAAACACCCAATAAAGAAAACCCTCGAAACAGCACAACGCCAACAAACGCATCTAACACACACTTAATTCAGCAAAACTCCAGCCTAAGTTTAGACTTCGTTGCAAATGTAACTGATCGGTTGATTGAAATAAAAAATAAGGTTGAAGACTCAAGAGAAGATAGAGACTTTCCAAGTGTTGAAAATGTGTCTTCAGTTATTATTTCACAGCCGCTAGTTATATTTAACGCGAATAGAAGAAAAACGAAGTGTGAAGCTGTCATTAATAAGAAGACAAAAAAGTATAAACGAGGAGTAAAAGTCAAAAATATACATTCTAAATATAAGCACAGTAGTAACTATATGAAGAGAACTTTGCAAAGATGTTATAGAGCGACTGAAAAAAATATTTTAATGCAGAAGTATTTATACCCTGTATCTGTTTCGCTGAAGATTTCACGAAGTCATGTTCTGAAAAAAGAAGTTGCAAAAGAAAATCTTTTGGATGAAGTCGAAAAGTATTCTTTGACATATGAGAACTCTAACGAAAATATTGACAATGCAATCCTCAATGATAGTGGCTCTTTCATATCTCCACCAACTGATGGCAATCTGTCATTCCTAAGCGATTCCAGCCAGAATACATTAACTCGTGAAGACAGCTTATCATCAAGAAATGATGATGCTACCACAAAAAATTCAGTAATTCATTTAAAGAGGGATAATTCCCCCTACAAAAATGATATCATAAATGTGGCTGTAGCTCAAATAAATAATACACCTACTTTAAGCAGAAATAGCTACTCTATTATTGTTCCACAAATAGACAAAAATGATTTCAAAAATAACTTAACCGAGACAGAAGCTATTCTAAGTCGTACAATAATGTTGACTTCAACATCTTCCGGTCAAATTTCAAATAAAACGTATTTGAATTCTGATGAAACTTCCAGTGACATAAGCAAAGAAACTCTTATTCCTCCAAACCAAATATCTGCCACATCTAGTAACACTTATGAAATTGCAAAAACTAGTTCTTATTTTCGCAGTTCAAACTTAGATTCGAATTTCAATTTGACGTACAACTCTGATAATACACAAGATATCGATATAAATTTAAATCTTGACAGTAGAGGGCAAAATAACCATACTCAATCATTATATGACGAAGTTATGAATATGAATATATACCCTAATATGAGCCTTCGGTCTAGTTCTACTACTAATTTACCCAATAATTTTAACAATACCATAATTGCTGAAGATGTCCATAAAACAACACACCAAATATGCAAGTTCAGCAATAGAGGAGACGAAGAAATGAGAGGGTTCGAAAGGGATTTCGCTTCTAATGTGTTTCAAAAACCATTAACCGTTCGCAAAGATGTTGAATATCAAGCAAATATCAAACTTCCAAACGCTGCTGATCTCAAAGCAACAATAGTTGAATCCACGCGAATACACGGAAAATGTTCTGAAGAAGCCAGGACCTGCTACCCATCAAGTTTTCCTGAACTGTGTGATAAACTAACTATAGTCCTTGAAATAGCTGTTAAACAACTTGAACACACTTTAAGCAATAAAATAGTAAATGAATTGAAAAAATCGTTGCACGAATTTGAAAAACATGCTAATCCCATACCAAAATTTAACGCAGACCCAGTGGAAACTGAACTAAAAAAGGAGAAGTTAATAGAATTAGAGAAGCTTAATCACGTAAAGGCAAAAAAGGTAACTTCTCAAATTGACGTATATTTGCAATGCGATATAGTACAGAATGATGCTATTGATAAAATTATGGCTAATTACAATCCCGAAGTTGAAAAATATGGAATACAAAGCAGTTCTTCGACTTTAGCGCAGAAATTAAAGAAGCCAAAACGTCTAAAAGAATATTTGGAGGTTCTCAAAGTTCCTATACCTCCTCGTGGCAAGGAGATTGGTAAAGGTGATGAATCTGTTCAGATTTCAGTGGAGGACACGGTCTACGAAGATGTTTCTAAGTTAGATTACGTGACAAGTTTTATTTGCACTCCAATTGGATTCATCAAAGAGAATATTGCCGTAATTGCCACCGTGCCGGTGTTTTTCTTCGTTGTGTTTATCATTTATATTTATATCGTCCTGCTGTTGAAAATGTGGTGACATGTGGTGGAGTAAATGCATTGTAATATTATAAAAAAAGCACAACATATCTGACTATCATTATCTACCTCACAATTCGTGACACAGCATGACAATTATTTTTAAACGGGTAACGGTAGAACGTAAATATGTTCGACTGGATCAGTACCACTGTCACACCTATTTGTACCGTGAAACAGTATTGTCCGCACTACTTGTGTTTCGGTAAAGTGTGTGATAGCCAGCATACGCAGAACACGAGGCGATCGATCTTTGTTCCCAAGGGTAGCACCGCATCTGTGATTACAGATGTCATGGGCTGCAGTGGCTACTTACCAGCAGGTGGACTGCAAGCTCGTGCATATAATATTAACAAAAATGTGTATAACATAAACAAAAAAAATGTACCAGTAAAAATACATCAGTTTGGATTCCTGGTTACTGTGGCCAGTGTTATCTGTAGTTAAGTGTTATCTCCCAGTACAAATTTAAAAAGTTTCTTGCATTAAAATATATTTTTTTAACGTTTTTGTGTCATGAAGTTG
>DWIE01001256.1:0-11260 GCA_018248235.1 Choaspes benjaminii
TTTAAGTAGATTTTCGTTTTACTTGTCGTCTCGGAAAATTCGAAATGTATGAAGTTTGTTGAATTGTAGGCGATTACAATGCAGAGGTCGGCCCATTTGATATACATAGTTCTAGAACATATCACTTTCAAACAGTCGTAAAAAAAATCACTTTTGCAAGGTTCTAGAACATTTAATTTAAATTATTATTGTGCATTTTGATTAGTGTAATTCCTTAAAAAATAATTGTAACTAAAGGATAGGTAGGTGTCATTGACTGTAAGGGCTGATCTGACACGTACAATATATCAATATATCAGGTCCAGGGTGCGCCAAGGTAGCAATTTGGGTCCTCTACAATTTTTATTATTGTTATAATGATAAACCTTATTTACTATAATATTCTACTTTTATTAAGCATATTACGCTTTCATACAGTTCTAGAACATTATACGTCAAATACTCATAGAGTTTGCTTAACGTTTTGGGGTTAACGCCTTATGGTTCACGCACTGTGATTTGATACGGATTTTTGTGTTATTTTTACGATAATCTTAATATTCGGTACCACGTAATGCTACAAACGCGTGTTTTACTATCAACATGCCGAATCATGTTTTTATATTTAGGTACTGAAAAAGTTACATTTTGTAACGGATATAAGGTGTGTAAATAGAAGATAAACAAAAATATACAATAGTTTTCATGTAGTTCGGGTTACATGAATATCTAAAGTAGACCATATCTCTAATATTTATTTTCATTATCATTTAATGCGTAACGTTTGGAAAATAAACTATATTGCGTATTATTATTATTATTTTCATATCAATGTAATTTTCATATCAATAAAATCATTGTAAAATCTCTTTCATACTCGTAGACGTAATATGCAATTTTTTTGTTCTGTTCTATTACAGCTGAATAAACCGAACTGAAGCATGAAATTAGGTTTAGCGATTATCACTGGCGTTGTAGTGTTAAGTAGGAGGAAATTCTTTCATATATTCGACAATACTTATGTTGAATCTGTTTCATATAACCATAAAAGTATCTTGCCAATGTGAAATCTTGATAGATATTAAAAGTGTCATTAAATATTGCACTTTTACTAATATACATATTAATAGTATTGATGGCAACGTTAAGTTACCGAAAAAAACATTGTATATTCAGTTATTCCTGCGCCGATAAAATAAATAAAATAACAATTCCAGGCTATTAACCTAATCATTACCGAAGTTTTTCCAAAAAATAAACAGTACAACGTTCCGTTGCATAAATATCTTTTTACGTAGTACGGCTACAATAATTTCAATGCGTATCCGTCAGCGGATAGAATTATAAGAAATTCCTATCTGCATTCCAACATGACAAAGCTGTTTCGTGAAGCGCCAGATTGTATTGTACTTTATTCCGTGACAAACAAAAAAAATAAAATAAAAATAAGAAGAATGTTGCTCCTACTGTAAATTCTTACCGTTCGGTAACACCGCATGAGTGGATGCGGTTACCGCGGCAAGTGAATAGGAACGTAGATAAAAGATAAAAAACTTTCATTGCACCGCTCTCTTACTTTACAAAAACTATGTTTGTTTGGGTTTGTGGCTTTATTTTTAGTAATCAGTGGTGATATATTAATTTGGCATAAAATATGCACTAGTGATAAATTGACAACTGGCTACTAGAGTTACTGTAGCAGAATTCGTCATAAAATATTTAATAAAGTTACGTAGGATTTTATTTGTCATAGTTGTTAAGCTGTGAATTTTTCTTCCATATTTAAATCTCGTGAAATAAAACTATATGGTTATATAAGATGGACAATTTTGCTATTTAAAAAGACTCCTTGGTATGTAAAATCATAACGTGTCACTTTGTCTCCTATCTGTACGGCTGGTACTCGCAAGACCGCATGCGCGTGCGGATGCGGTTACCACGGCAAGTGAGTGCAGCTACCCCGGGATATGTCTGCGGAGCAAACAAAGCACTGCGGCGGTACTACACACCCTTTCTTTCGCGAATGCATACAGCGTGACAAGAAAATTAGCCGTCTATATCTGTTGTTATAGGTTAGCTCCTTGTATTCGTTTGTGGGCCGGATACCCTTTGTAGTCTGTACTCAAGTTTTACCCCTAATGTTTAATGATATAAAACAGTTATTATGGTTTAATCGTCCATTGTAATATTTGCAAAGGAATCGAAGCTCTCCTGTATAGCATACGAATATATTCATAATCTATTTAAAGATAGGAGGTATGATTTTTAATTACATAAAAAATAACTATTAATACTACAATCAAGTAGTACTTTTAACAGTATGTATGTAACAGTACATTTATTATAGTATGATCTTATCCATACTTTATCGTGTTTTGCATCCTGTCCGATAGTGTCCTAATGGATTTTATCACACAAAAAGTCGTATAACTATCGCTACGTTCAAGTTTGCAATAATTTAAACATAAATTAATGATGAATAAAGAATAAAGAATTATGATTTCAAAGCCTATATTAAAATGCGAAGACATTTTGGGATGGTATTACGACAGATATATTCGACGAGCGCATTGCCCACGGCGTCGCTCGTGTCACATAAACTTTCATCCTCTTTTCCACCTTAGGGCTTAAATTTCCAAAAATACTTAGTGCTCACCTACAATGTAACAGGAATCCGTGTCAACTATTTCACGGTCCTAGCTACAGTAGGTTGGGCTGTGCGTTGATATGTCAGTTGATTATTCTTTTATAAATATAAATGTAAATGATATAGATAAAAAATATTTCGAGGCCGCGATTTTTTGTTTTTACGAGTATACAAATATCTAGCATGACAAAATATTTTACAATACTGTAGTGGATGGGGTAATAAAAAGTATGCGAAGTGAGCATGCGAAGCAGTAATATCTACTGGGACGAGATCACGCAATGTGACCCAGCTTTTGGCATTTTAGCGAGTTTTTATTCGTGCCATAAATCACTTAAGATAGTATTTGTACTTATGTTCAAATATACGTTATACGGATACACATTAGACAACGCCTTTTTTTGGATAGGCTCGGCTTATTTTTTTGTTGATTTGATTTTGATTTTGACTTACCAGACCACTCCCCCCCCCTTTCCAGATCACAAAAACAATACACATTACCTGTATATAAGCGACATTGCCTTCAAATTACCACAATATTACGTCAACCAACGATAAGGAACTCGACTAGCGATAATAATGTAGTCGATTAAATCCGTAAGTACCTGTTGCGGAGTCTCATGGGTCTACCAGAAGTATGCTCAATATTTATATAGTTACTTAAGCTTTCATATAAATGCCTCATTAAGGCTTGGCTTCGGGGCGGCTTAAATATTGTTCGGATCATTGACAAAGAGTTTTTTCCTGATGTCAAGACTCGTAAAATAAAATGTCAAGGTCAGATATGATCATAGAGGAACGTATTCTGATGTTACGGCTTTAGGAATGGCAACGAAAGATCTCCTAAAGTTCTAAGTTCAGGTAAATCTTTTTTTGGCTTTTAACAAGGGAATATTAAACTCAGGATTTTAAGTAAGCTTTTTTATGAAGTAGCACTAAGGCCTGTAGTCCACCGAGTGCTAAGTGGTTACTGTAGACCATAACATCCATAAACACGGATGCGGTGCTACTTCTGAGTAGCAACGCACTTGTGACCGTCTTCGAACAGAACGATGGCTCTGTAACAAGTCGGTTAAGGCTGTCATGGGCTGCAGCGATCACTTAACATCAGGGTGCCTGCGTCCCGTATACGGTTTTATATGCTAATAACAAGTCCAAATTTACTCGTTGACATCACAGTATTGTACATAGTGTAGGGATATGTGTATTTTCCTGTCTAAACGCTACGCAGGGTAGCTTTCGGCAAATATCGATTTTGTGCTCTGTAATAATAATAGTTGCAAGGTGCAGGGTGATGACAGGACTGAATCGATTATGGATTGCGTCTGATAGGATGCCCGCGAGCGAGCGAGTTAATGGCTTTCAATCATCGTATATTGTGTTATTGGTTATAATGCATATAGAGAAATACATCGCTGCTAACCATGCACACGATATGAAGATGAAATTTGGTTGCTAGTAGATTAGGATTTCCTTCAAGTGGATTTGTAAATGGGTAATAAAAGGCGCATATTTCTGATCTTTATTTATAATATAAATAAAATATATAATGTACTACTACAATTCTATAGGCATAAGTTAATTGTCCGGCTTTCTAAAAAGCTGCAGGTCAAATCAATCGTATTGATGAGAAAACGTATATTGTGTGGAATATTTGTTAAAATCATATTTGTTTTATTAATCAATAATATTGTTTTTACGGTGTGATTTTCTTTGTTGTAGGCTCTATTGTTGTAATCACGTCTCTTTGTTGCTTTAATTTCTGTAGTGAGTGACCGTCACTGGTCTAGTACTAGTCATGGAAGTCAGTACGGAGACACATTTTACATGGAGAAACAACACATCTTAAGGTATATATAGGCATACGTCTTAAAAATGAGCGTGGAGCCAGCAACAAAACTAGAGATAGAATAAAAATAGGAAACAAATACGCTCGATTTGTCTTCCTCGAAGTGCAAACTCTTATGGTAGAGAAGCGATCCAGATTTTATGTTCAGATGTGAAAAACAACGTTCTTCTTATTTACTTACCTTTGTCATTCTTAAAAGGTTTTTAGTAACGACAATAAACATTCAGAAAACATAAAAATTAATCTCACTCGTTGGATTTTTCGCATATTGCATTTATACGGTAAAAATATGTAATTAGAACTTCAAAAAAGGATATGGTAACTACCCGGTATAAGACATGGGTATAAACTAGGTGGTGAGTAATTAAACTCATTATTATTCAGCAGGCGCGATAAATAGAGTCGACAAATATTAAATAAACATTGAATAATCAGTATGGAACCATAAAATGAAGATTATGTAAAAAAAGCTATGCAAAATATTTAAATATCAATGAAAGTTTGATAAAGTTGTTATGGGGATCGTCTCCGTTAAGTTGTGTAGTACTTTTGTGTGTTATGCATTGCTGTCTTTCCAGAGTTTTATGGTTTTTAGCCTAGTTGCTGCCATTGTTGGCTCCTGCTGTATAAACAGGTGCAGTGGTAGCAGTTCCAGTAGGACTTCTAGTGCCGCTGTTGGTGTGGTTCTCATGCTACCTGTTATCGCAAGACAGGCAAGTCTTTGGAGTCCTTGCAATTTTGTACTTGCGGTAACTAGAGTAGTTCTCGGCCACCGCACTACTGCGCTACAGCGCAGCTTATTGTAGCTTATTGTGGGTCGTATAACTGTGGTGTATAACCACGTAATTATCTTGGGGGTAAGTCCCCAGTGCTTGCCTATCATCTTCTTGCATTCCCAGAAGCTGATGCTTGCTTTGGTTATTTTGTGCTCCAGGTGGTTCTTCCGTGTTAGTTTACTATCTAGTATGATACCTAGGTATTTTACTTCATTGGATAGGTGAAGTGTGGTTTTAAAAAGTATGGGTAGTTGATAATTACCGATGTTTCTTTTGAGTGTGAACAGAACCAGCTCTGTTTTCGAGGGGTTTGCTGTTACTTCGTGCTGTCTACACCAGTTTTCTACGATGCGTAGCGCCTGTTGTGTTCGATTGCAGACTATGCTCATTATCTTGCTAGGAATCAAGATGGTGAGATCGTCTGCATAGCCTATGGTGTAGACGTCTTTATTGTTAAGCGTCTTAATCAGGTAATTGACGACTAGGTTCCACAGTAATGGAGAGAGAACTCCTCCCTGTGGGCATCCTTTCGCTATCATTGCCTTGTTATTGTCCTTACCTATGTGGACAATCCTTTTGCTTAACATGTTTTCTATCCATTGTGTTAGTAGTGGTTTCACGCCATGTATTTTGAGTGCTGTACTAATGGTTGTGAAGCTTGTTCTATCAAAGGCTCCTTCGATGTCGATGATGGTGCCTAAGCACATGCTTTTTTGTTGTATTGAGTTTTCTATTTGGTTAACTACCATATGTAGTGCTGATTCAGTTGATTTTCCTGCGCTGTAGTCATGTTGGTTGCCATGCAGCGGCAGGTTACGTAAGGCTCCATTTCTGATTTCTCTTTCACACACTCTTTCTAGTGTTTTGATCATGAAGGAACTGAGACTTATCGGCCTGTAGGATTGGGGATTTGTGTAGTCTGATTTGCCTGGTTTATGGTAGGCTTTATGCAATCTACATTTGAATTTGGAATGCAATGCACGATAGTTATTATATTCAGATACTTTTATTTCTTACTAGCCAGCCTAGCTGAGCTAGCAGCATTGCTCGCACTATGCAAAAACAATATACAGACTATGTCCATATTGTAAGTCCATTCTGTTTATATATTGGTGAAAGAATTATTGTTTTTTTTCAATTAAAATTATTGTGGCTTATTTGTAAGAGATAGGCATCACGGACTCTTTTAGATGCACCAAGGACCGATTTCTTTATAAAACATTGTATTTACGAATAACTAACCATTACACCAGCACACCTAGATAAAGTAGTCCGTCAACGCATTTTCTTCCAACTTACTATAAAAAAATGAATAATTAGAGATTACTCCGTTTATATAAATAAACAAATAAACAAAAAATCTCTTTCTCTTTATTTTATTAAGATAGACAGAATTAGCTGTCTGCTTGCAAAACATATGGCGATATTGGCATTTTAATAGACATACTTATAAGTTATTTCCTTCCAACTCCTTGAGAATTACCACTTATATGATTGTACAATTAAAATAATACGTAATTTCTAAATAAAAGACCCGTTTAATTTATATGTTCCCTGAACTCAGCGACAAGTGTACGCATCTAAAGCGTATGTGCTTGTTGTCAGAGACTCTATTAAAGAAGTTGAAAGAAAATAATTTGGCGCTGTCACTCAAATGGTCTTCGGGGCCATGGGGATTACTCTTGGGCTTTGTCGGGGTAAAGTTATCTTTTCAACTGCCGCCGGCTGTTTTGTACAACAATAATGTACTTATCGATAATAAAATCACGTGAAGGTGGTTATTCTAACCTAATATGTTATTTCAGAGTTTAGTTAAGGTATTTGATTGTTTTTTATGTTATGAAGTAGCACACGGGCCTGGAACCCACCCGGTGGAAATGGACTACTGGTTACATTTACAATCAAGGCCACAGATACCGTGTTACCTTTGAAAACAGAGATCATATGCTCCGCGTAGTGCGGTGTTTAATGGGTGGTAAACCATGAATAGGTTGGACTGGGTCGATACCACCATCGCATCTATTTGTGCCGTGGAACAGTAGTAATCGCACTACTTGTGTTTTGGTGTAAGGGTGTGATAGCCTGCATACGCAGAACACGAGCGTTCGATCTATGACCTCAAGAATTGCTACTCTTTGCAGTGCGGTGCTCCGCAATTGTAATTACAAGTGTCATAGGCTGCAGTAGCTACTTATCATCAGGTAGATTACAAGCCCGTGTGCTACTTCATAAGATAAAAAAAATTTAGAATTGCTTAATTCTGGTCTTGGTTTTCCTACTATAAAATAGAAACTGTAATCTTGTCTATTCCATCGGTTTAATTGACGTTGATAACCTAAGTGATATTCATATTAGTTTAAAGTTTATTTTCTTATTAAGCCAACCGATTTTAAGTGGGTATCAATCAATGGAAGATATTTCATTAAAAACTTGGATTGATAACAAAGGTCTAGTAATGCTTCGCAGCTTCATAACCCACCGGCTTTGGTATCACATCACCCGCATCCCGAGTCACATTTGAAGACGTCTCAAAATTTAGTTAGTCAAACACTGTCTTGGATATCGATAACAATGATAAACATAAACGTATTGTGTTAATAGAAAACAATACATTCATTGTTAGGTACATGAAAATATACACATAGACTGAATATACATAATAATACAAATTGATAACATTTTAAAATCAGTAACAGTAACTGATATTTTGTATGGAAATATTTTAGATAAGTCACCTGTTTATGACGGACAATTATATGGTAACAATAAACAATCAGTACACTATATAGATTTTCACAAAATTATTACGCGATGACAAACATTTTCATAAATTTCACGGTTATATTAACATGAATGATATTTCCCTAGGACAATTTGTTAATTGATAAATTGTGTGGATGAATGGAATGAACTGACGAGATATCATTGGAAACATTTCAAAATCGTTTGATGTATTTGTGCGTTTCCTAATTAATTACGTAACTATAGCTATTACAGATTTTACATCAATTAATACAGATAGTTCTTTTACCTATAGCTTTTAGGTATCCATGATATTGCCAGCAACACTGTAAGTGATCACTAAGGAAGTATTTTTGGAAACTCAAACGGTGAAAACGTTGATTAAAGTTTGTATAAAGCGAGTGAATTTGTGGGAAAATTACAAACTAGTACTTACAAAATAGTAATTAGGTATTATAGGAATTTAAATAAGTACAGCTGTATTTAAATCACGTTTCTATTCTTCGAAAGTTTATGTGTAAGGTCTCTACGATTCTTTGTGAAAATTTATATCATTTGTTCAGCAACGTAGAGCTATATATATATGGCTAACAGAAGTTATTAGGATGAAAACGGTAACAACTTGCTAACTTATCTCCTAATTCCATCACTTACGACAAACCTTAGAAAGAGAATCAACTGGGAATAACTAATTGTATATATTTCACATTATGCAGATGAAACGCTTATTATTATTAATTTGTAAGCGTATGTACCATGAACTATAATGAAAATGGTATGGCACAAATATGATTCCGTGTAAACATGAGGGCTATTATGAAGTCAGAAGTTCTTGAAACCACATTCATATTTATTTAGATTAGCATAGCATTCTGTCGTATCTGCTTTATGGCTGGAATAATCTTGAAGTTGATGCTCGTGTGGATATTAGTTTTGTTTGTCAAGTTGCGCAGTGAATTAAATAGAATTATATTAACATTATAACAGGACGATATCTTAAGTAACTTCACATACAGGGAGAAATAACTTTAATAATCTCAACTGTTGGATCTCTATTAATTGTGATTTCTATATACATGTTTGAAATAATTCGTAAATAAGACAAAATGAATGAAAGAAGGTACAATAATTCTTTTTTTTTAAACGCCAATTAGTGTAGCAAACGGGCATGCAGTACACCGGCTATCAAGTGATCACTACTGCAGCAGTAACCGACTTAAAACAAAACCATCGTTCTTTTTAAACTCTGTCATAAGTGCGTTGATACTTTTGGTGGCTAAGATGCTAACCTTATGTTTTCTGCGTGTGTTGGCTCCCACACCCTTCAATTTGAAGAACCACTCATGACACCTATTTTACAGCAGAAATAGGCGTGGTGGTGGTGGTGGTTCAGAGTGAGTAGGCCGTGGCAGCCGGCCCACACTGGATATATGAGGCGATCAACTTAACCGCACAATAGTAGCAACGCACTTGTGACCAACTTTGAATAGAATGATGGGTCTATTTAGAGCTGGTTATTATTGTCATGGGCTGCAGTGGTCATTTAATATCAGGTGAACTGCATGCCCGTTTGTTACTATATTTTTCATTAAAAAAAATTCCGAATGAACCTGGATAGACCTACTACCGATAAATTCTCTTGGATTTTTGTAATTTTCACACCTTGTGTTACGGTTGGAAAAGTGACATGTCATTAATAATTCACAGTGTAGTTAATTGACTGTCGCGTGTGCCACTAACAACAATTATATAGGTATGATAAATGTAAAAAAATTGTTTTATCAATGATTATGCTTTGATTTTCAAAATAAATATGTTATTAATGTAATAAACGTGTTTGAAATTGCGTCAGAATTGCCCCAAAGGTTATATGCAAAGCATTTCGCTACAGTTGAGTATCAATGGACAGACAAATGGATAACACATAACCATATATGCAGGATATGCAGACACTACTCGCTTGTCCTAATGTTGTTGCTTAGTCGGTTATAGGACAATGTAACCCAATACATATTTTAATTTTGAATCATCTCTTAATTTTTATGGAAATGACAATATCAGTGCTATGCAGTTTACTTGGTGTCAGGTAATCAATGCAGCCCCTGACGCGAGTAACCTCCTTTTTATATATCCGTTGTCGGTCACACCTGCGTTGTTGTTATTTCTGTGGCCTACTTGATCGCCTCATGTACGCATCACATCCTGCGCATATTGTAACTAATACACCAGAGCTGTTTAAAGCAGAAATAGGCGTGTTAGTTAGTAGTACTGACATCGTATCCAGGTTTACCAAAAAATTTATTCCAAAAATTGATTATACTGTTATGCAATGTAGACAATACAATAGTGGCAGGTTCGACATCATATTATGGCAAATGCAAATGTTAATAAGATTTATTTATTCAATATTGTCTGCTTTCGTTAAAAACAATTGGAACATAATGGCAAGAAGATTGGCCAAACTGAGTAGGTACAAACCGAGCTAAATATTCTAACCTAGTTTCTAGCCTTACAACTACGACAATGTGGGTTAATAAATTAAATATTTACAAGTATTCTTCACAGGAAAAATAAGCAATGTATAGTTTGTTGATGTGACTACGAAAATCAGCTGTCAAAGTGTCGAAAACAATTTGTTTCTATCTTGGCAGTATCTCTATTAAAAGTATTAACGAAATTATTTATAACTAACATTTCTTATTGTAATAAATAATCATCAATTAATGATTTCCCTAGAGTCATTTCAAGCATCACCGCAAACCTGACCTGTATTTAGATTGGAGGCAATCGTATAGATTGCAACTGAATCCACGCAAATCATAGGCCATTATCATTGGAAGCTCAAGATTGTTGGCCAATACTGAACGTGAGCGGCTTCCTCCTGTACAATATGTTGGAATTCTGATTCTGACAGCAATGTGGTCATGAACCTGGGCGTCACTATAGACAATTCGCTATGTTGGGGATTTCAAATTAGCGATATTAGTTGGAAGGTATCGCCACGGTTGCGACTTTCTGTAGGCTTTAGTAGTTCTTACGATTACAACAAAAATTGCGCTCACACATTCACTATCTTTTTACACACACTATCTTGACGTCAACGAGGACTTAATAAGCTTGAGCGCCCTCAAAATTTAGCTATAATTTTATTTTTGGACTGCGGTAATATGACCACGTCTCAGATTTCGTAATTGCCCCGTCACTAAATTCATTTAAAATTATGTAAAATCTCATTACCTTAACCTTTAACCTGTCTCTCTTCCCTGT
>DWIE01001257.1:0-11259 GCA_018248235.1 Choaspes benjaminii
ATACATGACGCGACCAACTAGCCCTCAGGAGTAGCAACGCACTTGTGACTAACTTTGAACAAAACCATGGGTACTATTTGGTCGGTTGCAGTTGTCATGGGCTGCACTGGTCACTTAACATCAGGTGAAGTAAAAGTCCTAGTGTTGTTTTCTAACTTTAATACTACAAGCAAACCCGGGAGCGCAAAGTTCTATAAACGTGAGATAACTAAATAACTGAGTGATAAATGTTGTTACTAAATTTATTAACAACTCTGATAAGAACCAATTGCATATGATTAGATATGGCTAATTTGTGATAATCTTTTGCTAAAAACTTGGATAAACGCTGCTTGAATAACTTTTTAAAAGAAACTAACTTTGGGTGTCTTGTCTTGAACTTGAAAGAAAGTTGTGGTTGTCTGAAGAGATCGCTGACCAAGCGATAAGACCCCCAGAAATGTAAAATGTACAATACTATGTTTGACGTACAATAAAGTGTATATCTATTTACCCAGCACACGAGGCGTTCTAGGCTTTATATCGCATATATTTATATGCCGTCATATCTTGTACTGCAAGAAAACCGGATGACGATATATACTAATTGATGCCCAAATTGTACACCACGTAACGCCATTTGGTGGAGATTATAGAAAAAATAATTTTGGTACATCAAACAATCAAGAGATGGCGTTAGTTGTTTTTGGTACTCCAATCTCTAAGGTGGTGAAAAATAGCACGAAAGTTTGCATTCAAATCCGTATAGTAAGCTTGTATTTAGTTAAAAATACATTATAATAGGACATAACTCAAATATAAGGCCAACGAACGCTTTTAAAAAAATCTGGCAGTCAAAAACATTATCCTTCTTTTAAGTTTTTTTTTCTTTAAATTGGAGTCAAAGAAAACCACAAGTAAATATTATGATGTATATTTCAGAATATAATGATCACAAAATGAGATATGTCTATACAATACAGAGTATAAAATAGTGGGTCTCCATAACACTAGACCGTCAGCACAAAAACCACAGACAAATGAAGGAATAGACAATAGGCCAACATTAAACAAAATCATTCTTGATTTTATATATGCAATAGTACATATTTTTTAATTCACGAAGTCAGTTTAGCTTTCGCTGTATTTGTAACGCGTACATGTTAGCATGCGTGTGTGTAAGCGAAGGGAATGTCTGACACATTTGATATAAGGAATTTTTTTTAAGGTTTAATTGTTAAAATAAAGTTAAGATAAAATTTTGCGTGTGCCTCTCAATATTCGTAGACAAACGGACTTCGTAGGATAGAAAATATATAGTAGTAAAATTTTAAAAGGCATACGAATAAACATCAAACATAATTCACGCCTGTATTCACCCGTAGGTGTAGAGAGGTTAACATAGCCCGTGTCTCCAGTTGTTACAGTCCCATGAAATAGATGGCGTGTCTGTCCATTTCACGGGCACGTTTCTATGCTCCGGGCTACTTCCTGAGATTTTCCTAGTCGGAAAAATTCTAATAGCACTTTGAAAAGGCATATAAAATTTATTCATATATAAAAAAATCGCGTGTCACGATGTATTTCCACGATTCCAATGAAATCTTGTACATGTCTTGTTCCAACATGAGAGACAGGGTAGTTTTCATCTTCAAATTCAAATTCAAATTCAAAACCTTTATTTTTGCTAGAAACATGCATAGAGGTGGTAAGTTAACAATTCTTTTGGTCCATGATCTGCCTTCCATTAGGCGTGCAAAATTTCGTAGTAATTATTTTTTTTTGATTTGATTTGATTTCTTGATATATTGCATTGAAATTTTCAATGAAAATTTATGATTTCTTTTAAAGGGCAAGTCAAGAACCCAGTAGGTGGCGCTATTGTCGACAGCTATACCATTCTTACTTTCATTTCACTACACTGTCACACAGCAACCCGTAACACGGTAGATATGTTTTTTTTATGAAGCAGCACACGGGCTTGCAGTCCACCTGCTGGTAAGTAGCTACTGCAGTATGACATCTGTGACCGCATGCGGTGCTACTCTTGAGGACATCGATCGAACGCCTCGTGTTCTGCGCATGCTGGATATCACACCCTTAGTCCGACACTACCGTTTCACAGTACAAATAGGTGTGACAGTGGTGCCGACCCAGTCGAACATATCCATGTCCTATCACCCGTTGTCTCCACCAAGTAAAATAATAAAAATAAAAAAAACTAATAATTTTCAGACACGTGTACTTCGCTTGAGCAGTTTTTGCACTGAGGTCTGATATGTTCTTAGGACACTAAAATAACGACCACAAAACAATGATCCTACACAATAAAATAATTATAGTAAATAAATTTTCGCATTCTTCTAATAAATACCAATTTTCCTAATTTACACAAATCTAGAGATCCATTTCTTAAAAAAAATACATTCGGCTTCGAAAATAGCGGCGCTGCAAAAATTAGAAATGACAAGTTAAAATCAAGAATACATCAGTCTGACGCCTGATTCACTATGATTCGAGACGTTACACGGTGTCGTCGTGAAAAATTTTCTGTTATAAAACAGCACACGGGCTTGCATTCCATCTGGTGGTAAGGGGCTACTGCAACCTGTAATCTGTAATCACAGCTGCCACTGAGGATTTAGATGGAACGCCTCGTGTTCTGCATGCACTGGACAGGTGTTGGTTTTCACAGCTTCAGGGATATTTCCTCGCGAGCACTGATCTCAGCCGAAGATAGGGTTTTGGACAATGGAGGTTGGTGTAAAGGCAACAAGTTATGAAACACAAGGGACAACGACCCCTTAAGGGCATGTCGCTGAGGGGTTCGGACCTCGGCTGCTGGCATAGTGAATCAGGCACACATGTGTGTTCTAGTACAAGATTTCCTTAATTATTATTATTACAACAGCGCCATCTAGCGACGGACTGTATAAAGACACATCCATAGATTCCAGTAGATGTTATTCTGATCGAGTAGTGACAAAAACTCGCACTTTTCAAAAAATAAAATGACAATCTAGCAAATATTACTCACAAGAATTATAGACAACCAAAGTAAAAACATGCGTCTCTTTCTAACTGTACTTCAATAAAAGATATCTGAAAGAGACAAAAGCTGTCAAATATTTTTTACAAAGACGGAATGTTATTATTGTTAACATTTGTGCTGTATAAGCAATATCAGACACCCGTTATCATCTGACGGAGCAGCACGCGGGCTTGCAGCCCACCTGGTGGTAAGAGGCTAATGCAGTATGACATATGTAGCCCAAGCAGTGCTAATGTTCAGGATGTAGATCGGACACATATAGTTCTGCGTGGGCTGGCTGTCACACCCTTACACCGAAACGCGTTTTTTTTATGTTATGAAGTAACACACGGGCAAGCAGTCCACCTGCTGGTAAGTAGCTACTGCAGCCCATGACATCTGTAATCACAGATGCGGTGCTACCATTACGGACATTTATCGAACGCCTCGTGTTCTGCGTATGCTGGCTATCTCACCCTTACACCGAAACACAAGTAGTGCGAACACTATTGTTACACGGCACAAATAGGTGTGACGGTGGTACCGACCCAGTCGAACATATTCATGTTCTACCACCAGTAATGAACTCACGACTTCTTTTTAATCAAAGAAAGAAGATTAAAAGATTTAAAAAGTAAATCTAAAGTACCCTTCATATTCAAAGAGTCGGACGTTGTCCGCGTGATTTTGCGGGTCTGATTAGCCCAGGGAGACAACTATTAATATTTATTTCTCGTCTGGAATACCTTGCAATTACCATCTCTAAGATTTTTTTGGTAAAATTACAAATAGGCAGATGGCTCGTCTGATGGTAAGTGATTACATTCGCCTATGGAGATTTGCCATAATGCCAGAGGTGCTGCCAACGAGTTCCCGGACTTGAAGGACTCCGAGTCATAGCGCGCAGGGGAACCTCGGCAGAGGTATTAATTATGGATTGCATCGGTATTTAGATTGATTAATGACGTGTACTAGGACCATTATTCACTATGCCACAATACATTCTACGCTAAAGTTGACTCACTCAAAACTTTAATTTGATGAAGGTAACAAATCAAACAGGATATTTAATATACTATACAACGGCTATTATTATTAATGATCATTTGTGAACTAACAATTATAGCAAACTTATTACTTATTGAAAAGCTGATATCTTTCCACGCAGATTCCACGACGTTCAAAGTCACATGCGCGATTATTTGTGCGGTGAAACAGTAGTGTTCGGACTACAAGTGTTTAGGTATAAGGGTGTGATAACCAACATACGCTAAACACGAGGCGTTCAATCTATGTACTTCGAGTAGCACCGCATCTGATTACAGACGTCACGGCCTGCAGTAGCTACGTACCAGCAGGAAGATTGCAAGTCCGTATCTAA
This sequence comes from Choaspes benjaminii, assembly GCA_018248235.1. Classification (NCBI taxonomy): domain Eukaryota; kingdom Metazoa; phylum Arthropoda; class Insecta; order Lepidoptera; family Hesperiidae; genus Choaspes; species Choaspes benjaminii. Next base: position 4,392 of record DWIE01001257.1, read on the forward strand.
TATAAAAGAAACATAGTGAAACATCCCACAGTGCTCCTTTTACTGTATTTTATAATAGCGTGCGAGAACTTGGGAAAGTAGCATTTGGGGTCAATTGTCGCCGATATCAGGTTGCAATAGACACATTGTTATATCAAGCAAAGGAGTTGATAGTTCCGTTAATGTTGGAGAAGTTAATATGAAGGAGGAGAGAACATAATTTAGGCAGTAATTAACGTTTATAAACGTTTGTGGAGATAGGAATTGCTTCAACGTGGACAGAAATAAAAAAAAGTTATCTATCTAAAACTATAGTTGTTAATACGAATATGTGTGAAGCATTTAAACTAGAAATAGAATAGAAGACGAGTTTTTTGGAGATTTCAGTGAAATTTCTTCGACACGCAACACAATGAAAATAAAGTATTCGTTTGAAATGAAAGACGTAAATTTTTTTTTCACACCAGAAATAATTGTGGTGGTGGTGCTCACCCGGGCGAACCTGGACAAATTCTACCACCGAGAAATATAAAGTTAATTGACCTTATTGCCCAAGTAATAATAAGTTCAATTTATAATTAACAATTACGTGTGAATAAAATTAATGTTATTACAATGAAACTCGTTTAAAATAATACAAACGTTGTAAATATCGATAAAAATAATTCTTATATGTTTAAAAAAATACGTATATATTTAAAAATAATTCTAACTTCAGTATTAGACTGATAAATAGCAAGATGGATAAACGTTTTCATTAAAAATTCATGTTCACCACTTAAGACCCCTTGGTAATAATAAAAGTAATTGAGTACTCTTTGTTCTTCAAATTCTTTACTCAAACACGTTCCCCTATCTAGCTTCGAGTCTCTAGCCGCAACCGGATCGAATGTTTTCCTTTTCTCGTCTTAAGGGATTACTTTCGAAATCAAAGGAATCGTTCACTAGTGATTCGGTATTGTCTGGATAAATGAATGAACGACTGCAGAAGATTATCGGAACCCCTTCAATATTTCTGCTAATCGGTATTCAGAAAAGCACGGTGTCACTGAGGCCTCTCCTTTCGCCTACGTAATAGATTTTTATCGTGTCGTGTTCCATAGACACTGAATAGGAAATCCAGCGGACTCGCTTTTAATTTGCCTACCGTTGGATTCTATAATCGTCCGAGATTTCATTGAATGCAATTAAATTGGAATTCCTGTGATGCGCTCGCGTTTGAACCGATGGAATCAGGTCATAGCTGATTGCGTATTGTATTTTTAATGGGATATAATTCTACATTAAAATCTCCATTCGGGAATTTTTCAATCATTTTTTTCTCGTCCACATCACAATTAAAGGATTTCATTCGTATTTCATTGTTGATTCAAACCGTTTTAATTAAATGTTTTATAATATAATACACTTGAAAGCTTCTTGAACAATTCTCATTTTGATTAACGTTCATTGGCTGGCCTTATATTAAAAATTAATTAAAGATATTTTAAATTAAGTTTTTCTCTAATGCCGATAACCCTTAACGACTAAAACGAATCTAGTAAAACAAGTAGTTTAGGTAACTCAATGGAATTTAAATTAAAAATTTTCGATACGAAAACAAGAGTTGAACGATTATATGCAGGAAACGGCTTTCTTTTTGGATAATCCTTCCGTACCTTCCGCCAACTATTCCCTAATCTAATTTGGCTTTACATTCTATTATTTGGGAATCATCCCACAGGTGATCCCAAACAACCAGAGCCTCGCTAACAATTCAATAACAATTGTTGTTACGTGTTGCTCGACCAGAATAGTCGTAACTTCCTCTACAAATATAACAAGCGAACATTTTCGATCCCACCGCGTGTTTTCGATGTTCCCGATGGTCCGAAAACTTTGCCACGAAATTCAGGGCCTCATGTTTGTTTACATTCAGTTTTTGGGTCCCAATTTAAACTATCGCAGCTTTTATTTGTCGTTTAGTGCGACGTTTGTCGTGCCGTGGTCTGTTCGGGTACACTTTGTTTGGGTCCAATTTATTCCGGCAATGTTTTGGTTCCACAAAATTTAGGGATAATTTGTCGGTATAATGAAAGTGGTGTTTAATCTTTCATTTGGGTCGACCTTACCTAGTGGACTTCATTTTGTTCATGCATTAATTTAAGTGTAGTGACTTAGCTACAGCGTGATCCAAGGATTCCTTGTTAACTAATGGGTCCAACTACCTCAAGGATGCCCTTTAGACTTAAGTTTATAATCATTAATTGGAGCACATTAAGTAATACTAGAATAATAGGCATTTTTAATTCCGTTCGGGATTGTTTTCAATTGGTGTCTATTGTCATATATGTCGTCTATTTGTGGACAGTCAGATAGTCAATTTACATGTCGTACGTAGTCATAGGCTTAGTATCATGAGGAGCACGTACCGTTCTGTACAAGGAGAGTGGAGTCCCTGGCCAGAGGCAGCTCCGAGTCTGTCAAGGTCGCGTCAGAAGCGTTGTCTGACGCGGATGTGGGGGTGGTGGGGGCCGGCGAGTCGGAGAGGCCGCGGCGCGCGCGTCGCCGCCCGCTGCCGCTGCTCGAACCGCTGCCCGAGCCGTACGGGTGGAGCCGGCCCAGGCCTGGAAGATAAAAGACGAGTTAGTATGACTGATGTGAGAGATGCGAGAGATATTAAGGCGTATGTGAGAGATTTCCCTTGATATGAAAAGGTATTTTTAACACACGACCTCGCAGTCCACCTAATGCTAAGTGAGGTTAGCTAAGCTAAGTCCCATGATATGTGTGATGCGATGCGGTGCTAGAGTAGCAGGACAAAATTCAAATGCCTTGTGTTCCGCATGTGTTGCCTATCGCCAAAATACAAGTAAAGTGAACACTATTGTTTCAGGGCAGAATTTTCTGTGACGGTGGTACCGATGAAGTCGATCGTGAAAGTTCTACCACTTGTAACCTACTCTAACAGTAACCTATTGCCGTGAATTCAGTAACTGTGATTTATTAGATAAAATGAATGCTGCTTTATTTGTACGAATATAACAAATAGTATAAAAAATGTATTGACCACCACCATCAATGAAAACATTACTGTATTAATTTATACGCAAAATGAGTCGTAACAAAAAATGCCTAGCTGCGCAGAAAATTTGAAACTTAATAGCAGACAACAATAACATTAAAAAGGAGGCGAGTGACTGAAGACATTGTAAGGAGATAACAATAACGCGAAGACAAAAGCGAAGCCACAAAAAGGCGAACAATTTCAAAGTTGAAGACAATTTTCCCATACATTCATTAAGTATTTACCTGTGAGATATCGGCGGGGGAGATCAAAAAACAAACGACAAAAGCGCTGAAGCCATATCAAAAGAATGTAAATAGACAACGGCCATAATTAGGAATAATAAGGCTTCCAAGGAACACAATGGTGTTCTCGAACAGATTTTAATGTAGATGAAAAGGAAGCAGCAGTGTTAGGAGCGCATAAAAGCCTAGAAGTATTTATCTAAGTCGCAGGTTGATTAAGGCTCGTCCACTCAATGGGTAATGAAAATTTCTCATTTCGCTTCGTAAGTTTCAGCGCTCAGTTGTGTTTGGAAGTTAGTTTTTCTCTAGCTTTTATTATCCGGGGATTTCCCGATACATTTGGATGATCAATGACTTTCGAACAGGACAATTTTTTGCAGTTGTGTTTTTTATGTTATTACACACGGGCTTGCAATCTACCTGCTGGTAAGTAGCTACTGCAGCCCATGACATCAGTAATCACAGATGCGGTGCTACTTTTGAGGACAAAGTTTGAACATGTGTTCTACGTATGCTAGCTTCACGCCCTTACACCGAAACACATGTCATGGGCTACAGTAGCTACTTACCAGCAGCCCGCGTGCGACAACATAACACTAAAAAAAATATTTCATTTTACAACCGTCCTCGCAGCTTCCAATGATTGTAACATATCAACAGACAATTGAACGTATTTTAAGATATTACTTTTCTGAGGATTCATCGATATTTTTTTCTATCCTATTGTTAATCATTTGTATCTAGAAAGTCACGAAAATACTCGCTGTGACTCAAATTGGTTGAGGTCACGTCTGTTATAAATTATTTATATTATATCGTACCCATATTTTTCTCGTAATATCATACGGACACTTGAAGGTTGACTTAGAAAAGAAACTATAAATGGAATTGAACGAGACTGATTCATTAAATATAGCAATATGTTCTTATAAAATTAAACGTATGAAACAAATTTTATTTATTATCTATCTATTTATATATATAAAGGATAACCGACTGACATATCAACGCACAGACCAAACTGCTGGGCTTAGGACCTTGAGAGTTTGCATGCGTGATCCTTTTACACTATAAGTGAGCACTAAGGAAGGATCTTTTGAAATTCAATCTCTAAGGTGGTGAGGAACGGGATAAAAGTTTGTATGACACGAGCGAAGTCGCGGGGAAAGCGCTCGTTATGTATATTAAGACAATTTAACGATGGAACGAATCAGACAAAATCATTTTGATACACAATGAAATATTTTATAAAGCTTCGAATTCGTTTTCAATATCGAGAGAATACGCAGAGTTCATATCAAATATACTCATTCGGAATTTTAATCATAAAAAACAAATAATGAATACAAACATCAATCAAAGTAATCATCTTCATTTCTTTTGGCAGCAGAAGAAATATTATCAATGATTAAGGAATAAGAAAGTAAATAAATTGTTATAAAACAATAAATCATACCATAACTATATAAATGTCAAATTATTCTGTGTACACACAGTTTTTCCTTGGCCATTTATAATTTAAAAATATAGAGCATATTAAAATATTGAATGAATAAATTTGATAACTTCATCGAGAAGATTCGATAAAGTAAACTCTGTTTAAGCAGCGAAGAACAACCTCACAACGCAAAATGTTTTATGAAAACCATTGCTGAGATTGTAGAAGCTGTAAGTATAAAACGGAAACTCTGGACCTGAAATTTATTTAAAGTCCGCCCGCTTTCCTACAACGATAATAACCTCTCGATTTCAACTTTCATTATTCAGTTTCATTATAAGTACCGCTCGGCTCTCAAAAATATCTCATTACCAACTTCATGAAAGCTCACCGCTGAAGCAGGGCACCGTTCATAAAATTCCTTTAATCCCGTGACTACAGTCTAATCGTATGAGGCCATTAAGGAAAAAGTATCAGAAAGGAATAAACCGTCCATGGAGGAGAGCTCTCGAGACGGCGAGCGAAAACTTTTTAATTTAAGGCAAACATCCCAAGAGGCCCAACTCAAAGGACTCCAAGAAAATAAAATTAGTTTCGACTATACCTCATTACTGGACTTCGTAATTGAGTATGCAGATTGCATGTGAAAAGACTTTTTTCGCTGGGAAACCATGTCAACTGGCCCATAGCACAGGTTAATACTATCGCAACAGGGAATTTTATGTGAATTCATAAGAAAATTCGTAAAGGAGAACTTGAAAAATTCATACGTAAGGATTAAGTCACGAGAGCCTCCATTAAAGTTGTATTTCCGTGAGAAATATAACCGCGTTGAATGGAGGACTTTATTCGTGAACCATAATGCTTCATAGAGTAAACCACTGCAATTGACATAATGCATTAAATAATCAACAGTCAAAGCAAAACGGGAGCGGTTAAAAAGAATATGAACTTTATAAAGAATTTGAAGGATAAAGTTGATTTCAATTGAAAGTTATTCATTTTTACCGCTTAGTTTTCCATTAAAATAAATAATAATCTAACTATCGCGAATCGTCAATATTTAAATAATTTCAATGCTCGAAAATAGTACATATTGACGACTTCCGTGGCGCAGACGGTGATGAGCCGCTTTGCGAAACGTGGGGTCGCGGATTCGATTCCCGCGGTGAGACGAATTTTTCTAATCTGTTTCGTGTCTGGAATAACCTTACGGGTGGTAGAACATCAATATGTTCGACTAAGTCGGTACCACGGTCACACTTATTTGTGCCGTGAAACAATAGTCTTCGCACTATTTGTGTTTCGGTGTATAGCCAGCGTGAACATGAGGCATTCGATCTATGTCCTCAAGAGTAGCACCGCATCTGATTACCGATATCATGGGCTGCAGTAGCTACTTACCGGCAGGTAGATTGCATGTCCGTGCGCTACTGCATAAGAATTTCAATAAGTAAACCCAATATTCTATTTTAATAGAAAATATAAGTTGTGAGCATATAAAAATATTTCATTACAAATATTTCGATACAGAATCCCACGTCAAAAGATGTGTTTAAACATGAAACTACAAATGAAAAAAAAGACAGCGAAGACGGAAGCCACGCTGAATCCTCACTAGCGGCTAATCAAATAGCCACAAAACTTGTTCAATGCGATAATTAAGAACGCCGAGAACGGTACCCTTCACAAAGGAGGTCCAAACAAAAAGGACAATGAGCTCGTTAGAGAATTTTTGCTGAGCCCCCGCAAGATCGAGTTGGGAGACATTCGGAAGGAATGCTAATTGTAAGTGGATTGCATAATGCTGAGCTGGAAGCGATGCTGTGTTTTATGTTTTTTAGCCTCGCTTCCGTTAATAGCTGTCGGAATAGTTACTGAATACGCGGTTACACGATCAAAACGACACAGCAATTATTTGTGTGGAATTGTGATAAACCATATTTGGATTAAACTCTCGAAGGGAATGTTATAGTTATAGCAATATAATAACACGAGCGCATCACCCGCGGCTTCGCTCGCGTCATACAAACCTTCATCCCCTTTTCACCACTTTAGGATTTGAATTTCCAAAAATCCTTTCTTAGTGCTCACCTACAGGGTAAAAGGAACCCGTATGCACGTATGTTCACGGTCCTAGCCCCATTAGTGAGGGCTGTG
>DWIE01001258.1:0-11256 GCA_018248235.1 Choaspes benjaminii
TTTTTTTTTTTTTTTTTTTTGAACATTGAGCTTTATTCAAGAATTAAACTTGTTTACATCCACCTACATTATACAGGATATCAATGCACACAAGATATTTAAAAGTATTTGTGTAAACCTTGAAAATAAGTCTTTATTATTATATTGGAAAAAAAAAGATCACAAAGTTCCGAGGCTGATAATGGGGTTTATCCTTTTCTTTTATTGGACTAGATAAGACAATAACTAAAGCTGAGATTTCTGTGCAAAATTGACTACTACTCAAAATATCTAGTGTATAAATATATTAAGCAAATTAACTCAGAAATCGAGACGTCAGATTTATGACGAACGCCACCGCGTTATCAGCCCCACACGAACACTATCAAAAACAAACTCCTACCGACACAAGATACAAAGGCCTGCTTGTTTTATTTCATAATCGTTATCGAATATTTAGGATAATTTAAAAAATAAAATGCATTTTGATAAAATCTTGACAATAAATCATCTAATATTATGCAAGGAACACAATACTTAAAATTGCATTATTAATATAATAAAAATTAAACTGTCCTCTTAACATTATATAAATAAAAGGTAGTGCTGTGAAAACAGCAGGGGCATTTAATAATAAATAAAGTAAGATTCAAATCTTCTTATCATATGATTAAGCACAGTTATCGAACGTGTCAATAACATGTAAATTTATATCTTAAAAATATGGCGCTAATTGCCATAGTGAATATTTAATAATAATACATTTAAATGTCATGCACTTACTACACAATTATATTATATCATAATTATATAAGATTTAGTGAGTTACAATACATATTTACTGGAAAACGTTGGGCAACTAACTATACGAACACAAGCTAACGCTACACGAGATATACTAATGTTTCATTACGGGGATATTAATAGATCGATTGGGGTTACTACGTTTCGGCAAGAAGATGTATTCTGTATAAAGTATATTCTTCACGGCGAATTTTAAAAAATAAACATAATAATTTACAAATTCTAAAATAAAACATCTGTTGGTAATTACTTAAAATATAAATATTACATATCAAGTACAAAACGAATATAAAAATAGTTTAAAATAAAAAAAAACATTAAAAACTTAATGTGAGCAAAATTTTAAATTGCCGAAATAGAATGCATAAAACTTAATATATTCTCCAGTAGGGACAACGTTTACGTAGTAGGACTAGGGAATGAATTCTACAGGATTTAGATACACATCGATATTACTTTGAAAAGGCCTACAATTGATTACGTGTGGCGTTTTCCGATAGAAAAATCTGACACAATACGCTAGCGATAGTTAGGTTATACTTTACAATACCGGATATTGATTCAGTGATTGAGTAATCCAAAAAAAATGAAATAATTAAATTATCCATTAAAAAGAGGGGCGGTTTATTAAAAAAAAATTTACTGACAATCATACTGCAATTTCTCATATCAAATTTAATATTGCATTTGGCTGCAGGTACAACAATAATAAAACAACGAAATTTAGACATCGATTGAAGATAAAATATGAAACACGTAAAAATTTAATATACCAGGGACAGTTCTTAATTTGTGCTTTCTCTTGTTTGAAGCACACGACAATAAAACTCCCTCATCATAGTGATTAACCTTTTAAGAAGGGAAGCAAAAAGCGTTTTATAAATTTTCTACGTAAACAATTAGACTCGCAGCGGATTAACTGCAATGTCACCACACGTCGTATTCAATATTAAGTATTAACTATATAGTCATATCTAAGAAGAAGCATATTATATATTTCACATTAAACGCACCTCTCGATTATAAAGTTTCTACCCGTAAGCTGATATATATATACCGACGTGGATACGATACTAGACACCCACATTAATCAATAAAAAATGCTTCATCCCCTGTCATAAATCGAAAAAGAAACAATCAGAACAATTTTAATCAAGAGGACTCTTGTAGTACAAACAATGGTAAGGAATTTTCCTTAGATGTATTGCAATATTTGCTGAATGATTAATTAAATAATTCCAAACCCTACTGTAAGTAGGTTTATTAAAATTTAAACTAAAATATACTTTAAATGATATACAGTATTTACAGAACACAATCGAACTAAAATTTTGTGTATATGGTTATCTGGTCAAAATGCCATTCAAGTGACATTTAGAAACAGCTACTATATTATTTACAATATATATTTACAAGATTAAAATATTTCTTAAAAGCTAGACTCACTCGATCAAATGACTTTCGTCGTCATTGTTACGCTTTCGACCTTTAGCATGAGCCAACATTGTTACCAATTTCTTGTGGCTGTCACCGACGATCCATCCGTGTTGTTGAACATGCTCTTGTCCCTCCTCTCCATCGGGCGTCCAGAACGACGCCGAGGGACGCAGCCGCGGCGCTATGCCCGACGGCCCGGGCAGCGACAGCGAGTGGCTCGCCGCCGAGGTTCCGCCACGGCTCGCCGCGGTCCCTCCAGATCTTCCTCCAACCCCGTTACCAATCGCACCGTGGCTGCGATTAGTACTGCTTTTTACGGTGCTTGCGACATCCGTTTTCTTATTTGAAGTATTTCGAATATTACCTTTCCGATTTCCATTATTTTGACCATCCTTTTTCTTCCCTTTTTTCTTACGGCTGCAACCCAAAACCATAGATTCCGTGCTATTTGGCCTTGTTGGTATACCATCTGGTTCAGATTCTGAACTCCAAGTCTCGGCAAGAATGTTTTGTTTGCCGACAGTACATTTCCTGCGTGCTCGTTGTCTAGCCACACCGGCGTCTTCGAATAATGTATCCTGATCTAAATAATCAGCCTTATAGTTGTATTCATAGCTAGTTCCAGGACTTTTCTCTTTCTTCTTTGAAGGTGATCTGTTTTTGTAAGTTTTAACTTTTGGAGACAACGAACTTAAGTCTTCATTTATTGGTAACACTGGTTCCTCGTTCACAAAATCGACATTTTTAGATGTTACAGTGCGATTCTTTTTCTTCGTAGACTTATGTATCTTTGGTTGTACGTAATCTTTTGATAATTCTTCATATTTATTCAAGTCATCATATCTTTTTGAAGTCGAAGGTTCAGGATCGAAGGAATCTTTATATCTACTTGATGATATATGGTAACTCGGCGAGGATTCTCGAGATGGCGACACTCTGTTATTTTTCAAAGGCGCACAATCGGACTTTAACGGCGCCGGAGATGGAGAACGATTTCTCTTAGTGTGTTCCGCTTTCTTGGTAAGTAATTCATATGATTTTGACGCTGAATGAGCTTCTTCGAGTAACTTATCGAAAAGTTCGTCAAGTTCAGCTCGCTTATCAAATAATGGGTTTGCAGCTCCTGGTTTTTCAATTATTGATTCCTTATTTTTAAAACCCTTTCTTTCTCTTACTGCATTATGTCTGAATATTTTTCCCATAACTGCATTTTTTTCTATAACATCCTTTCGTTTCAAGAGCGGCCTGTCACAGGACAAACTGTTTTCAGTTTCTTCATCACTAGCTACATAATCATCAGACATGTAAACGAAATCATCACCGTCAGAACCACTATCACTGGATTCAATATCTTTAGAAATAGTATTAACTTTTGATGTACTTGGTAATTCTCTGCTGTTCATTTGTTTAAATCTCTCCATTACAGTAGATGGTCTAAATTCAAACACTTCAGGTTCTTCATTATCCATAAATTCATAAACATCGACGTTCTTTTGCGCTACTTCTTTAGTGCGATTAGATTCACATTTCTGACTAGGCTCCGAATATTTTCGATCTCTTTTTTTCTTTGAACTGGTCCGTTTCTTCTTTTTCGGAGAAATGGCGATAGGAGGAACAATAGCTGACATATTGATGTCAGATGTTGAAATTGAAACCTTCAGCCCTTCATATCCTTTTAACGCTCCTTTTGTAAGTACTGCATTTTGATTTTGTTTTGTTGAAGGTTTCCTAGTCTTCTTCTTGTCTGATTTTTTTCGTCCCCTGTTGCTCGCAGCAGGTTCCACAACAGCTTGAACTTGTTTCGCTGCCGCTGCTTGCGACCGGCATTTCCGCTTGATCTTGTCGAATTTGTCTTCAAATATATCAATACTCTCAATTATATCTGGATTTTTCTTTTCCACGTGTTTTTTTCCTTTTGAAGCAACCGGCTTAAGATCAGCTTTATTTGTTTCTTCTTGGGTACAATTCGATTCTTTTTCTTCATTAACTACCTCGCTTTGACTTACTTTTATGGGACTATTCGTGATATCATTACTTAATATTGGGGTAGTTTTATTACTATTTTTGATAGTGTCACTCGTTTCTTTTATTGTCGATATTAAGCTAGATTCTTCAGTGTTTACAGTATTTTGTGCTGTACTCATGTCCGCACTATCACTAATTATTGAGATAGTGACACATTTCTCATTATCGGGTTGTTCTAAGTCATTTATCTCTTTTACAGACGCTTCCTCATCATTTTGGACACCCGTGGCTAAAACTAAAGCACTTGAAGTAATTGTAGAAGATTTCGAATTATTTGCGGCCACGCCAGATGTACTAGGCAATGACTGAGTAAAATAGGTAATTCTTCGGCCGGATGACTGTGAAAAGTGGTATTTGGCTAAACCTGAAGTGCCCGAAGGAAGAGGATGCCCCGGTAATCCTGGTCGAGTTTTTGTGATGTAGGTGATATCGCTAGGTATTCCAATTGTCCCGATAGAATATTGTGTGAAGTAATTAGCGCAGCTACACATAAGAACTTTAACGTTTTCGAGGTTTTCATCTGAATTATCATTTAATAGCTGACTTAAACTGACAAATAGAACTTCACCAAGAGTATACACCCCCCATTTAACTCCTTGTGTTCTAACTCTTTTATAAACGTCAAATACCATCTGTTTCATTGTTGTGAAAGGCAATCTAGCCCTTATATCCGTTTTGTCTATTTTCATTGCGATTTCAAAGTTTTTTCTTCTCACTAGTTGGTGTTTAAAACCGATTAGGCAGTTTGGTTCCTCTGGAATATGTGTAGTTTCCACTTTTAACTCAATTTCGGATAATTTAGATACATGGGCTAATGTCATTTGATGCCGCATCAAATTATCAATTCTTCTAAATTGCTTCCCGCAAACGTAACAATCATGTGGTCCAGTATCTTCTGGTTCTGGTATACTCTGTTCTACTGGTTTTGCTTGGATTTCAACAACACATTCAACTGGTTTTGTATTTTTAGCTCGGGCTTTCGATACACGTTCTTTCGGCTCATAATAAGAGTCGTCAGATTCATTTGCTATAATATGGAATGTTTCAGCAATTTTTTTGCTCGCCAGTAAATTACATTTTCTTGGTATTCTTTGAGAAAAGAATCCAAAACTTTCCATAAATTGTTGAGAACGAAGTTCTTCTACTTCGTTTCGGACGTTATCGCTTTGGACATTTTGAACACTTACTGCTGGAGTTGCCTTAGTTTTCTTTTTTCTTTTAGTTTGTTTTAGTTCAGGTTCATTAATAGAGGTAGAATTTTCAAGGACCTGTTTAGAATTTCTTTTATCTGCCATCCTTGCATTTCTTCTTTCTTTTTCTTCGACATACTTTTTTAGGGGTACATCACTTTTTGAAGATTCATCAGAATCGCTAACGTATTCTGACGTATATCTGCCTTTCTCGTATATCATGCAGGAATTAGCTTCCGGTGGTTTAATAGAAGATGACGATATACTAACAATATCGCATATAGTTACTGTTTTTGATTTGTATTCATTTACTGGATTAGCGTTAACAACAGACTTCATTGAAAACTTCCATTGCTTTCCTAGTGGCTCAGTTGTGTCTCCCATATCTTCTAAGTCAATATCATAAGGATCATATAGCTTCGTTCCAGACGACTTAACGACAACAGATTTGGAGCGATTTCTTCTAGCAGCGATTGGTAAATCATATGCCACAGACTCGGGTATATCATCCATCCAATGAGTTACTACTTCCTCGGAGGAAGGCTTAACGAGATCATCATTTTTGTTATCAAGCTTAGACTTTTTAGCCTTTGAACTTTGTGTTGTATCGCAGGTCGTTGCGACTTGCATAATCTTACGTTTTTCTGTGTTTGATGGTTTCATAATTTCATCTTTAGTCGTATTTATTCGGTCAATATCATCGTAATTAACAGTATTACCTTTCTTCGGTTCACCAGTAATTATATCTTTTTCGGAATGTACACTTTGATTGCCACCTTTACTTGGGTTGCTGTTTAAAATATTATCCATGTGATGCAATTCATCATTATTTCTACCAGAAATACTTTCACTATCACTTTCTTCAGGACTGTCTTCAACTATCTTCGTAATGTTTTTAAAGCTGTCTAATGACTTCTTCTTTTTAATTTGCTTTCTTGGCGGTGGCGATTGTTTACGTTTACTCGGTTTACCTTTATCGCCAAGTAACGTATTATCTATTATCGTGGCTTGTTCAGTATCATTATTGTTGACAGGGGTTGATTGCTTCTGTTCTGCCATCAAAGCATTCCTGATAAGGTTTTTTTCATCTAACAATAACTTTGAAAAAATTAGTTGCTTCTTTGTAAGTGGAATTTTATGTTCCACGATTTTTTCAGGATAAACTGGAGGTTCTTTTTGGTCGTTTTTGTCAACGTATAGTGATTTTCCACGTCGACTACGCCTTAATGATGTTACAATGTCTATATCAGAGACGTTTGTTACAGAATTAGTGTTACTAAATTCCATTTTTGAGTCACCTACAACGGCTGCGTCAGCTTGTGAATTATCATGTGATACAGAGGGTACTTGATAGTTTTCTACTTGCGATTTGACCATATTAAACGAAGACTGTTTGCTTTTGCAGACATTTTCAACAACATTTTTTTCTTTAAAGTCCACGCATACTACAGTTTTCTTGTTACCGTAAGATTCAAACTGGACGACAGTGCTGCTTTTGCTACCTTGTAATATGTGCGTATTGATTTCCCTTTCTTTAGATATTTCTCTACTATTTTCTGTTACAATTATATTTTGATGAATAGAATTTATTCTATCTTGAACATTATTTGAACTTGTTATAATGAATGGGGCTTGATGTGAAATATCTTTATCCTCCTGATTTTGTATTTCCCTTACAGAGTTTCCTGTTCCAGTTTTACTAATTTCGATTGGCTTTATAGTGTATTGGTCAATCCTTTCTGTATCATCGATAATTTTTAAATTGCTGGGTTTGACAGGTATATCTTTCTTTCCTTTTCTTTTATACCTTTTATTTTTAGGTTCAGTTACTGGATCTGAATTATCCTCGATGTTAGCAATGTCGTAGGGGCATGAAGAAACGTTTTGGTTATTGGTATCTGTTGTCAATAAAGCAATTTCTTGATTATCTTCGACTGTACTCTGAGTTACAAGAAATTTTGCTATTTTTTTTATACGAGCCTTTTTACCCTTTGCTTTTTTCTTCCCTCTTTTAGTTTTTCCTACTTTTCGTTTGTTATCTTTTTTTGGTTTAGGCTTTTTGGCAATTTTTGACGATTTTTGTAATAGCTGCTTTTGTCTGATAATCACTGCCAATGAAATATCATCGTCGGAATCATCATCATCTGATTTCGTGACTCTTTGGTCTTGTATACCATTAGACAATATCGGTGGTGATTGTTGTTGTTGTTGTTGTAGTTCAATAGGTAAATTAGCAGGAGGACTTCGTCCAGAAGTTGCATGCAAATTAGAGGTATTTTGAATATTATTGCCTACCTCGGGCACTAAACATGTGCCTAAGGATTGTTGGGTCGATTCATCATTTTCGGATGCATTCGTCGCCAACTGATTATGTACTATTTTTTGTTGAAAATTAGCATGATTAAGTCCGTTAGTACGGCACGATGATATATCTACATCTTGAGTCATTAATTGATTGAGTTCATTATCACCGTTATCTGCCATAATTTTTCGTCCAGATCTCTCAATATCATTTGGCTCTGAAATCAAACTATGCGAACTAACAGTATTCGTATTAAACTGTTGCGCACTACTAGCTTCGGCTTGTTGATCGCTCAAGCCTGAATTATTACAGGATGATGTACTAGGAACCTCCGTCTCGCTATGTTGAACTGTTGTAATATTGTCTCCATTATACATTTGTGGTAACTGATTACACAGTAACTTCGATCTTTGTCTTTCCGATGGTGCTTTGATACGCACTGCTCTTAAGCTAGCAGTTTGGTCGTTATTAGTCCGTTGCGTACTGCTTCTCGGAGTAACATTCGAATGAGCTCCTTGTGCTGATGTGACTTGAGCATTAATATTGGTGTCGGTCTCACTTACCGGGTTTGTAACCACTTCATTTACCGTTAAGTCAATAATTGGCGTTTTTTGATAAACAACTGATAGTTTATTTGTTAGAAGCCCTCTAGCCTGGCACGTGACTAAAAATTCTTCAGTCGCACACAAGTCGGCAATTTCAGGCTGAGGCGTTTTTTCTACAATTTCCGATGAATCTTCAGGTGTAACTTCTTCTTGATCCTGACGAGCTTCTGGTCTTTGTTCTGTAGATCTTCGCGATTGCCTCTTTCGTCTATCAGATACCTGTATTTTGGGCAGAATTGTTATAGGTCTAATAGAATATAAATATTTTGGTAGTACATCCATCAATTGATTACGACGAACATAAGGCATAACAGTCAAAGTAGTTCGGACTTCATTTGGCATCACAAGTTTTGGTGATGTGCTAAAACCTTCTTCGATAGTATACACATTAGGACCAGTTACAATAGGTGAACCGCCAATATATATTTCTTCCGGTACGGTATTAATCAAGTTGGAAGTATGAAATCCCATTGAAGGACTTTCAATTTCTGGTTGTTGAAACGATGTAGAAGGACCAGGATTAAACATCGTTCCATAATTAAAAGGGGTCACAATAGTAGCACCAGCTAAAGTATAAACAGATGTTGTGCTTGTTATAGAAGTGCTAGGAATACTTACTAAACTGTTTGATGATGTCGTCGGCTCAGCTGTATCAATTCTAGTTCCCGACATACCAGAATTAGCTAATGTGTACAATGGTCTAGTACTCTCATACGTCGTGAAAGGTGTTGTGATTCCATGATTTAATAAGTTGTATACAGGTAATGAACCAGCAATATTACTGACGGGAATCTTGGTAAAAGAATATGTTATTCTCTCTTGAGCTTCAATAGAAGCTATAATAGTATTGTTGTTCATCGTTGTAGTACAGTGCGAAGTATACGCAGGGAAGTTACTGTTTAACGCAGCTGTATGCGACGGATAATTTTCAGCTTCAGTAGAGCTCGCTGTTAGAGAATTCACGTCTACGGAATGCACTTCCCCAGAGGTCGAGGCGAAAGCAACAGGTGGTACTGTTGGTGTTATTTTGAATTGCGGTATTCGTAGAGTAGGGTCGTAAATTGGCCTTTGAATTTGATTCTCCGAAACATTTACAGTACAAGAGGTTGAATGATCAGGACTGACGGTATTATTAATATTTTCACTGTCTTCATTCTCTGCTCGTCGAAAAGTTGGTTCTACTCCCATTACGGTATTATTTTCTCTTCTACCAATTCCCGTATCTGATAAATCCGTTGGAGTTTCCGCTTCAATTATATTATTACTAGTAACGGTCGCATTCGACTCATCAGTTATAGCTGCCAACGATGATGCCACCTGATCACTATTAACACTTGTTTTGGCAGACAAATCAGTAGGTAACATGTTTTCCTGTTCTAGTCTTCTAGATAAAAGTAAATGTTCATTATTGTCAACAATTATAATTTGTGGACTAGACAAATTTTGAGTTTCCCTGTGTGGTATTTCTCCAGGTGCGTTTGATGTTGGAGATAAATTTGTACACATATTTACTTCCTTTCTTTTCAAAGACAAATCAGTAGGGACACATTGGGTAAGTTGCCCTAAGTTTGTAGATATGACATTGTTTAATGATTGTTGATTAAAAGAGGATATCTCCGAAATAGATGAAGTGGAATGTATTTCATGATGTTTTACACGTAGATCCACCACATCTTCATCTCCTACTCTACGATCATGATTTATTCTTGCGTTTTTTGATAAATCTAATGTTTCGTCGTAGTTAATTATTTCAATACGTTTCGAAGAACAACTTGCAGTAGATTTTACTGATTTCCCCGATAAGTCTAGCGGAGCCGTTAAAATAGAATCCACATTGATGTTAGAATGCGCAGGAGGTATATCAATTGCGGTAATATTAATATTCTTTTCGGTACATCCGCTCACAGGCTTTTTGACAGTCTTATCTTTTTTAGACTGAGTTTCCACTTGAGTAGGTTGTACCACCACGTTGACGTCAACATTAAAACTATTGTTTCTTGGTTTTCTTATCACTTGAGAATAACTAGAAGGGTTTACTTCAGCTAAACTTTTAAGTCTAAGATCTTGCTGTCTTTGAATAGCAAATAGTTCCTTTCGACTTTTTTCAAAAGCCTCCATTGTTCTGATGGAGAATTCACTATGATTATGTACATCAACGGTCTTACGTCGTGCAATTCCTCTATTTGGTGTTATTTGTTTGGAAACCCGTGGAGCACGTGGTCTTATAACCCTGTGGGGTGGTAAAATATATGCCTCTTTTGGTAAACACAACATTCTAGAAACTGCTTCATTTCTATCGAACAGAGGTGTCAAATATTGTGGAGGTATTAACATGTTTTCAGTCTGAGAAACAGACCTATGACGACTTACTTCTCTTCTGGGCCAATTATTATCATTATACTTAGACATCATAAGATCATAATTTACTGGTCTCCATTGAGTTATTGCTTTTTCGTTTTGCCTTTTCCTTGTGACATCTTTGGGAGAATGTTGCACTCGAGATACGGATATAGATTTGGGCAATATGTCACGAAAATGAGCCTCAGCCGAAGATCTTCTACGATTATCCGCTGGTGCTGCTGTAACTTGAGGCACCACAGATGTTGTTAACTCCTTAATTTGGTGGCGGGTGGGTAACACGGGCGGCGTAGTTTGCATAGTGACATTAGAATTTATTGGCTCGTCTGAACCACACTGAACTGACACATGCGCGAGAGGTGCCTTAGGGTCCGTGTCGACTAATTTATTCTTTAACATTGCAATACAATCATTAAGACCTTTTCTAGGTTTATTAGATTTATTTTTTTGTCCGGGGTCAGGAGGAGGGGGTTTTTGATTAAAATGTAAGGGTGGTTTATCAAGTTTCGTTACAATTGCTTCATTTTCAAAAAGCACACGTTGCCCGGAAGGTACA
>DWIE01001259.1:0-11248 GCA_018248235.1 Choaspes benjaminii
CTAACTGGAGACCTGGATTCGTCTCTGGCCCAACTGGCCAACAATCTCACCATCAACAAGACGGCCAGCGCTCAGAAACCAATGCAGTGGAGTTCGCCGAAGAACGCGTCGAAGCCGGCCGGCTGGTCACCACAGCCGATGCAAGCTACCACCGGAGCTGGATACAGGCCAATGGGCCCCGGCATGACACTCCCACCAATGCCCCATACATTACCCCATACGTACCACCCCCCACATATGTTTATGCAACAACCGGCCATGGTAATGGGGATGAACTCGACCCCCATGATGCCGATGGGAGCGATGCCCCCCATGCGACCACCTGTACCGCCCCAGCCGACCAACCAGTTCAGTTAAACACCAACGAGTATATTAAAGTCCTGGGCTTAAAGAGATTGGATGTTGTAATTTGTGGTGTTTAGCATTTGTGCTTTTACTTGCTAAATAAATAAGGATTTGAAGTAAACATTTAGCGCGAAACAAACGTAACATAAATGCTAGTTAAATATAAAAAAATATATTTAAATAAGTTTTGCTCATCTAGATTTTAATTTCTAGTGAAATTGTTTAAACTATACGTGTGCTATTTTATAACACAAAAAATACCCTTAATTTTAATTTCACCGGGAATTTATCTTTCAGACAAAGTTCTTTGCGGAGGTCACATCATTTGAATAATATAGATCCAATCTCTTTGAATACCAGAAGGTATAGGTTGCCGCTACTGCTAGCGGTGGCTCATACTTCGGTCCTACCACATCCAAGGTATACTTAAGTCACAGATATTAAATAGTCACAAGACAAATTGACGTGACGCCCGTAGTGTTATTTATGTAATCTGTATCCAATGTATATACGATTAATATCTTAAGATAACGGTGTGCGCCAGAATAGATCGTGCCATCTTAAAAGCTGACTAATGCAGGTAGGCTCTCCCCGTTTTGTGTTTGCATATCAGGTATTATTTTTCGCTGAATATTTCAAGTGTTACCTTTATCAAGTCAAATAAAAATTTTTTTATGAGTTTTTTTTTTTTCCGAAATGAAAGTTGGGATATGTTTGAATTGGTGTCATAAAATCCTAGCTTAGTTTAATATCCGAATGAATGATTTCATAGTTAGCTTCGCTATATTTAGTAGGGAATTATACATTAGATGAATTATGCACATTGTCTTATGATATTGTTTAAATTGAATTGTCTTATGAAATGGTGCGCATAGGGAAGCTTATTTTTTTTGCGGCGGATCATCAGACATCACATTCCATATTGTACAAAAGTGAAGAGAAAAAACATAATTTTAGCATCGCGTTTTGAAACGTCTATTTTTTGATACTTTGTCACTATTCATTCCTACCTTTGGAAGTAGTCAGCATTTATGAACAGGAATTGGTGGATTAAAATGCTACCGTCCAAGGCAAAGCTACCTAAAAAAAAAGAAGTAATAGACAATACAATACTTCTAGATGATTATTTAATTAGTTCATTATTCTCTATTGTTCTGTTTATTTCAAGAGGAAAGTAATGTAGCGATCTAGCTTTGCTTTTGACGGTTGGTGAGATGATGTATTAATTGTTTCAAATCTTATATAGTTATCAAGTAGACGTTAACTACGCGTAACGTTATTGAGTAAAATATCAAATATGCTATATATTATGTGTATAAATGATAAAACTGTAGTCATATATTATAGATAATGAAAAGTAACTTTGATCGTCGGAAGTAGCTTTTTTGATGAAATATGTTTAAAAAGTTGTCACTATATTCTCACTTATTCTTGTAATGAGACTAAGGGTGTTACAGAGCTATAGAGTTTTTGGAATCCCGTTGAAGTCAGGGAGACAAAAGATTTCATAATTAAAATATTAACAGTAAAATTTGTCTCCGAACAACATATATGATGATGGTTTAAGAAGGACAATGTTCTTTTAAACACTTTAAACATGTATCTGTGACGCTCTTAGTTGATATATAACTATATATAGGAGTTGTCGCATTAGATTGTTATGATAATAGATGTTACTTATGGGTGTGTGTATATTTTCTGTGTGATCGATGTGAATATATGGGCGAGGTGCTTTTTGTGTGGCTGAGTAGTCTCTGATGCCAGGGGTTTTTTACTCTATGGAACTTTTGATAGATTGATAATTTTCACTATGCAATTTGCACATATGGCAACACTGTAGTACAATATAAATGCTTGTGTTACAAGTATTGAAAGTCGCAAACAGGCAAGTGTGTAGTTATGAAACATAGCTTTATTTATTTTTTAATATTTCTTTTATATATTAAGTCAATACTTTGTTAACAAAGTAAATTATTTTGTGAAATCAATGATTGATGATTAATTTAATAGAAGATTATAATGACAATATGATATTATAGAAAATGAAATTTTAGTTTAATGAATATTATTATATTTGAATATCATGCAAATAAATCTGTAAAATTAAAGAGTACAAAAATTTCTGGCATCAGGTAATATAATTTGGGAGCATTTTATGCGAAGTGCTTGTTACCTTGGTGGTTAAGTTTTGCGTCGAATGTTCTCTCGTATGATTATAGTGTCAAGATTTTCATAGCTTAAGAGTGCAGGACGTTAGTATTCTGTACTTTCCTTTAATCCTCAAATGTAATACTTTGTCCAAATGTTCATTACCGCTTACAGCTTACGTAGGATTTCGTTTTGTGATATTAATTTTGAAGACTGGAAAGAAAAATTAAGTATTACCGATTGTAACTTAAAAGTTTTCATTTGAACAGAGTATTGTTTAAGGTGTTGCCATTAGTTATGGTTTTAAATGTTCCCTTAGAATTCAATGTTTAAGGCAACACTGACAACGTTGTGGGTGTTGCCATTTTATTGTTAGAACTCGTAAATGTGTGTATTCTGTGCTTAAAATTATATAGCCAATGTAAGCAGTAGAGTTATGATACAACAGTTCAAACCCTACGATACCAAGTGTCTGTGTAAATAACGTTTATTAGATGTTTACATAGTATATAGGGTTGATATCTTACTTAGTTAAACTTGTCTGCTTTTATTAGACACGTCAGGTACATTCTCTACAAATTACTTTCTGTCATCGCAGACGTATTATCGGTGATCATTATTGAAAAGTACTCATGTTATATGTTATAACGTAACACACGATTTTTTAAAGACTATACAACATACTGATAAACATTTCAGAAGAGCCATCTGAACTGTTTACGATATATTTGAAACTAAATATATATATATTACATTCAATACAATATTGACGTTAGAAAAAGTCGTGTCTAATAAAACAAGACAATCATGTTACATACATACATTATACCTAAATATTACATAAATAATAGAAGTAGTATTGGTTCGAGAAATCAAATTAATGGTATATGATATCATTTGCTAAATTGTATAAGATCTGTTGCGAGATTTTCCGTTGCAGTTAGTAATCTAAAAGTATTTGTAGTGCAATATTTTTTTTAATTCACCTAAATCGGATGTTATGATAAATCTTTTTTATTTTATTTTCATTATATCGGTCTGGATAGAAATGCCTTTGCCATTTTTTTTTATTTTTTGATGTAGGAGTTGCCAGTAGGAACGCTTAGATTATAGTTGATGTATTTCTGTTGGCCATAGTTTATTTTTCAGTTTATGTGCTCAGCTGTGATTTATAGCAAACTCGACTGGTACATTTAATCTGTAGAATTTGCTTTTCTACGTACTGTATTCAGTTTTTATTTAAGCTAAAAATGTTACATATTCATTTTTTGAACTTATTTTACTCATTTAAAATTTCTGAGTTGTATATTTTATTCAACGGTTTTATATCATTATCAATGTGCGTTATTATAATTATGAATGGTTTCTTTTTTATGTAAATATCCACTGCTTTGTTATTTGCTAGCTCTGTCGTGCCTAGACATTCGATTTAGTTTATTTATGAGAGAAATAAAAAAATTAAGGAGTATTTTTAGTTTGTTTTATTTTTTTGTAGCTTTCACCCGAGGGTCCATTTTAAGCCTATGTCCTAATATTCATATTGCTATTTTCATTTAAAATCTATTAGGGGCATTATTATATTACTGTATCTACCTTATGACAATATTATTATTATCTGCGACTTGTAACATCAAGGCCTTTTTACACTGGCAACAAAAAAGACTAAAGACCTGGATTATCTTTTGATAAAGAACAAGTGTGTACAAGACCTAAAAAGATAATGCGCAGATATATGCAACATAATTGGTCTGTCTTAAAAATCTTTTTGATGCTGTAACAAATCTTTATGTGGCTGTTCAATGTAAAAAGTAACTTTTAAGACAGATCTATATTTAATCTAGAATATAAGTCGTATTCAAGTATATTATAGTAGATCTTCACTAGGTGTCTATATTGTATTGCTGTTACAACATATTATATCCAAAATGCTAGATGCATGTGGTTGTCTTTATTACATTAATATATATTTTATAATCATAGGAGACAACAGTATTAAAATGATAAATTTGATTCTCCTATATCTTATTGATACCGTAATAAATACAATCGCATATTGATATACTATATTTACTATATTTTTGTTAGGCGTGGACTGTTTTCTGTCGTGGCATATTCTAAAACAAACTTCAGAGAACATTCCAATGTGGCTTTCAAAGTTGTGTACGTGTTGTTAAATCGCGCATAGTAGCGATTGATTATCTATAACATACAATAAAGAAAATTAATTAATTTGTCTTTTATTGGATACCCTCAATCGTTGAGATATTACAGAAATAATATTCAGAGTTATTGATGAAAACCATAATTAGAAACAACATCTTGAATAATAATATGATTACAGGTGTGAACAGGCAACACTTGTTTTAAGTTATTTTAAATCAAACGTAATTTGTATCAAATATTATTTAAATCTAACAAACATAAATGTAAGAAAAAAAAACAAATAGTCTGTTAATTTTACTTATGGCTACAGATTCCTAAATAAATAGTGTTGTTCCATCGTAAGTGGGTCGACCATTTAGTTATGAAAATATAAAAAAAAAAACAGAAATAGTTAAGGGGCCTATTATGTATTTCAATTTTCTTTTTAAAAAATTATAATTTTTGAAAAAACATTATTACCTACTTAATTTTCGATATATCGTACCGTGAAGCAGGAGTGTTCCCACTACTTATGTTTCGGTGTAAGGGTGTGGTAGCCAGCATACGCAGAGCAGAGCACAGGCGTAGCAAGGGTAGCACCGCATCTGTGATTACAGATTAAAAAAAAATATCACGGTAATATCAAAATCTCTAGTTACTTTTTACCTTAATCGACAAAACAAATTCCTCTTTGTAAACAAATAAGTGAGAGAGAGTAGCTATTATGTAATATTTAAATGAAATAAGTTTTAACGTGATTACCCTAAGCTTAACATAACTGAATCTAATACTATACTATAGCGACCATCCGAAGTATGGACGTGACTATTTGCAGCGATTTGAAGTCCACTACCTATGCGGCGATCGATCCACTGCATGAATACTGCTGGACATGAAATCTTAAGCCCCTATTGGCCAAAGGTGATGTCGTACCTGGCATAATATCTATTGAGACTGTGTACTCCACGGAATTCTACTCCGACGCTCTCATTTTTTTCTTATAACAAATGAAATCTACAGGCTATATATTATATTCGCACATGTGTTTCTTCCGTAGGTGGCTCTCTGACTACAGAAGGTTGCTAATCAGCTCTTTATATCCTTCCCTGCTCTTTGCTAAACGGAATAGTTCTGCAGGACTCGCGACTCCAGTGCAATGGATGTTTCGGAGTCATGACTGTTTTCTGCACTCTCTTTCTCTTATAGGCAACTTTGCCAATCATAATTGCTTGCAAATGATTTTTGCAAACATTCATCGTGAGGCCAGCTTTCGCACTGCACTCAATGAGTGTTAATACTCTGGCAACAATTATTTGTAACTCAGCAGCTGTAGACGCTGTTAGAACGGTATTCGCGTTTTTTTTATGTTATGAAGTAGCACACGGGCTTGCAGTCTACATGCTGGCAAGTAGCTACTGCAGCCCATGACATCTGTAACTACAGATGCGGTGTTACTTTGAGGACATAGACAGAACACCTCGGGTTCTGTACATGCTGGCTATCATACCTTTACACTAAAACACAAATAATGCGAATACTACTATTTCACGGCACAAATAGGTGTGACGGTAGTACAGTTTTACCCTTTAAATTGTTGCGTATTTGAAGTTGTTGATAATTCGCCCGTTAATATTAACTCCTAATTTTAAATTCTGCTATAATAGTCTCAGAGTATAGAATGAAAATGTATGTAATAGAATGCAGCACTGCCGTACTCTTCTCTTGATTTCCACCTCTTGCGTACATTTTCCATTAACCGTAACAATAGCCCTAGCCTTATGGTCCAAATAAGTTGTGGATAATGCAGATATCTTTATGATCTGACCCAATGTCGTTTAATACACTACTATGAATAAAAATGTTGTTGCATGTTTTGTAGTGTATGGAAAAGAAAGCCGAAGACGTGCCATACGCAAGTTATCTAGCAGCGCTGTGTAATGAATGAGACTTTCATTAATTAATATCAAATAATAAACATAAATAATATAAAGAATTTATATTTGTATTTAACTACAAATTTTAAAAAATCAAAATATTACAAGTGTTGCCCAAATGCAGATAATATAATCCGCTTAATTCGTGTGAGCGATCTCAATATCGAGGATGTAGTGACATTCTTATAATATTTTAAATACGGTTCCTACATCTTTATTTATTAGGCTTTTATAAATACTCTCTAAATAATATGATATAAATGGTATTTATAAACACAACTATTGAATACATTTTTCATTTTAATCTTTTAAATATAATTTTATTATTTCATCTTCTAATTTGTGAACGCATCTATAGGCATAGTTTTTTCATATGGTAACACATAAATCAATCGATGACAGCAAGTGATTTTTGCACTTGCAGTCAGGAGTGACGACATTTTGTCAATAATTCGTTTAAATCCACCTAAAACTATCTAAATTAACGTAGTGTTTAGTGTTAAAAGCCACAAGGATGGCGGACAACGAACAAAAGGCTATGCAGCTGATGGCAGAGGCGGAGAAGAAGCTGAGCTCGTCGAAAACTTTCCTCGGGTCTCTTTTCGGGGGCTCATCTAAAGTAGAAGAGGCGGTGGACTGCTACCTCCGGGCGGCCAACATGTTCAAGATGGCGAAGAAGTGGCAGCAAGCTGGTCAGGCGTTCTGCAATGCCGCCCAGCTGCACCTCAAGGCTGGAGTGCGCCACGACGCCGCCACCAACTTCGTGGACGCATCCAATTGCTACAAGAAGTGCGACCCCAATGAGGCGGTGTCGTGTTTGCTGAAGGCGATAGAGATCTACACGGATATGGGACGGTTCACCGTGGCTGCCAAGCAGCACCAGAACATTGCGGAGCTGTACGAAATCGAGTGCGTCGACCTCGCCCGGGCGATGCAGCACTACGAACAGGCGGCGGACTACTTCCGCGGCGAGGAGTCCACTTCCAGCGCGAACAAGTGCATGCTGAAGCTCGCCCAGTACGCCGCTCAGCTCGAGCACTACGACAAGGCGATCCAGATCTACGAACAGATCGCCAAGTCGTCCCTCGACAACAGCCTGCTGAAGTACAGCGCGAAGGAATACATGTTCCGGGCGGCGCTGTGCCACCTCTGCGTGGACATACTGAACGCTCAGCACGCCGTGGAAAAGTACTGCGGACTGTATCCAGGCTTCGCTGACACTCGGGAGTGCAAGCTGATCAAGGAGTTAATCGAGCATCTCGAGGAGCAGAACGTGGACGCGTTCACTGAAGCCGTGAAGACTTACGACAGCATATCCCGGCTGGACCAGTGGTACACCAGCATGCTCGTCCGCATCAAGAAGCAGATCAACGACAACCCAGACCTGCGTTGAACTGTCGCGTCTGGACCCACGCGACGCCCGCACTACAGTATGTTTGTTTGTTTACGAGTACTTTTCGTGTCTGTTCTACAACATCGACTAATTGTAATTATTTGTCTTGTATAGTGTTTTTTTTTTATTTGTGAATTAATTTAAAGCATTTTTTTTTTTGTTTTTTTTTTGTTCGCCTATAGAGAATTATTCTGTATTTGGTTAGCATTTGTTCTGTTTCAAATTTAAAAATGAAATTCTCGTGTTACCATTGCAAAAAAGCAACTGTCAGTAGCAGGTTTTATTTGATATTTACGGTAATGTTATTGTATTTACGTTTATTTTATTAACAGCTTGAGTTTGTGTGCGCTCAAGTGGGGAAGACGACGTCGACTGAACAGTTTTATCTAACTCTGTAGCATATTCATTCGCTATTCATATTTCATTAGGGCGAGGCGCCTTTACTTGGTTGTGCTGTTGGCTTTCTTTGTTATTTCGGCTTGAACTTGGCTGATGCTCTGCCAAGCGCCTGAAACCGAGGTTTTTAATTTTAAATACACGAATGAGTGCGTGATGTTTATGTAAGCATTTAACATTTGTGTTCAAAAGAACCTAAATGAACTCTAAGATATCTATTAAATGTCACATGTTATTTTAAATATAACGTCACATCAAAAATTACTTACTTATTATGGATTTGAACTTTATTTTATATGTTTAGAGAACATAATCATACCATCTTCTATATATATGAAAGGATAACTGACTGACGTCAAGTGGCAGCCCAAACTACTGAGGCTAGGTCCTTTAAAGTTCGCATATGTGTTCCTTTTACACTGTAGGTGAGCACTGAGGAACGATTTTTGGAAATTCAAACCCTAAGGTGGTAAGGGAACGAAAGTTCGTGTGAAGCGAAGCCGCGGGTAATGCGGGTAGTTAATAATTCCTTTATTAACAAAGGCCTTTTTTTACATCCACAAATAATTTTGTTAGTAGCCAACAGCGCAATCTAGTATAATTTCTAATTGATTATAGATAACATAACTAGTTGTTAAGTCAGGGGGTTTTCTAAGGATCGTGATGTATGGGATGCACCGAATAGTTCCGTAAATATAAGTACACTATAGCGCAGTTCTTTATAAGTGGCAACACTCGATTGACATTTATCTGTGGAATGCATAGATTAGGTTTTAAAAATCGTGTTGAAGATCGTCAGTAGCTACAGATAAGCACCATGGAATCTCTGCTATGATACTAAAGTGTAGTCAAAATTTCATATCTATGTTTTATTCAATCTGTGATTATATAAAAAACTACTGGTTTCTTTTATAGTATTCAAGCTTATACATAATACTTTTTGAATAATAATGGATGGTAGAACATGAATATGTTCGACTGGGTCGCTACCACCGTCACATATTTTTATGCCGTGAAACATTAGTGTTCGTACTTGGGTTTCGGTGTAAGGATGTGATATCCAGCATACGCAGAACACGAGGCGTTCGATCGATATCCTCAAGAGTAGCACCGCATCTGTGATTACAGATATCACGGGCTGCAGTATACTAAAAAGCCGTGTGTACTCCATAACATAAAAGAATGCATTAAAATAATCCGTCACACGTTTGTGACAGTGACATTTGGCCTACCACACAACGGGTCACAGATAAGACGCAGATACTTTGACAGATCATTGTCGAGTGTTGCCACACCTTTGTACTTTGTACTGCTTTGTTAGTTTATCGAGCGAGCTATTTCCATTCAGTGGTTATATCGTATGATATGTCTATATTATTGTGTATATATAAATGAGCTGTGTTTGTTGATGGGCATTTGTTCAATGTTTTTTTGACGCGAAGTAAAATATAAAATACTAAATTTCTTTCTAGTTTCTGCTTGGGCACTTGTCTGGTAATTGGGATCAGTAGTGATTGTCGAATTTCGACGACACCTTCCAATCTGGGTATACGAAGCCAGTATTTAAGTGTCTTACTCAAATCATGTTCTGTATGGTAAGAAACGTACTCCATCCCACGAAAACAAAATAATTAATTGACAATTAACACGAAAAAACGCGATAAGAGTTTCCACTGTTTGTATGAGTCTCACAACGAAATTCTTAGTGCTATGGACACTTTTCACTGCTTAAACCAGTGATTCCCTACGTTTATCCCACGCCCCACAAGGGGAAATTTAAAATGGACTCGACACTACTTTAACCCCTTCGCTTTGGGTTAATTAAATGCAATGCTAGATATCGGTGACAAGTAAAAAAATACTGTCAATAATTATTAGGTATAACTTCGTTTGATATTACCAAAATATCGATTGGGTACGCAAGAAAATAGGGAACAAAACAACTTTTTGAAGGTTAAAAATTGTGTATGGGAAGCCTAAAAGTTTTTGAAATGTTAAGGTGGGGCATGGCCTAAAAGAGGTTGGGAAACACTGTCTTAAACCCTCGTTTATTTTATTATTATCACTCTACTCATGAAACATAATATGCATTTGTCCGTCAACAAACACACCTCGATGTTTATTAGTAATTGTATCTAGATTTAGGCGATTTGTCCCTTCCCACGTCGAGAATTTTAAATGTTACGGTTGATTTTTTATTATCAATGGTTGCCCATTCTGAACATTGCATTGTTAACCGTAAATGTACAGTAGTGCGTTACAATTTGCCTGAGCTACTTCGCTCTTACAGTGTTGTCATTGTAACGGATTTTTAGAGCTGTCAACACAGATTCCGTTTGTGTACTATAGCAGTTGGGGACCTTTTGTCATACATGCTGATTGTATTTAAAAGTATATTTCGTTGTTGTAAATAATCGATGTTACTTTATTAATACGTGATCGTTTCGTTATTAATAAAATAAATTTTTATTTATGTTTTTTTGTTTTTTTTTTTTTTTAATTTTGTCTACGATCTAGTTTATTTTTTTTTATATTTAAATATTTTTGTTTTTTTACTGTTACTTTTAATATTATTATACACGGAATTAAATTTGTCGTGTGGCTTAGATAAAGTAATTGTAAGTTTTGATGGCTTAACATTTATATTCTAAATACTACTTGTGAGTGAATTCCAGTACTTATTATATAATCATAACGAACACTATGTAAATCAATAGACTTTGAAGCACTTTCGGCTGTAAAGTCGTCTGTCTAGCACAACTTCTCGCTCGACTTCAATTTACATGGGTTGCTAAGTTGTATTACTGACAGCCTGTCACCAGATGGCGCAGTTTCAATGCTATAAAAGTGTCAGATAGATATATTCTTTATTGTACATCAACTTAGTATG
>DWIE01001260.1:0-11242 GCA_018248235.1 Choaspes benjaminii
AATCCTGCCATTGATGATTGACCAAGACTTGCCAAGAAGACCAAACTGTCCCATGTTCCAGTAACTTTTAAAATGATATAAATGTTCTAAATTAAAAATACAGTAAAATAATTAATCTTTATTTAGACATTCCCATGGCTTCATATTCAATCCTTAAATCGAATATACTAAGTCAGTTGATAATTATCAGTCATTTTGAATCTGTGACCAATTATATATATAATTTTTCTTACTTAGCCCTCAAGAGTAGCAACGCACTTGTGACCAATTTTGAACAGAACGATGGGTCTGTTTAGAACCGGTTACGGTTGTCATGGGCTGCAATGATCACTTAACATTAGGTGAAATGCATGCGCGTTTACTGCTTTAATTTCAACAAAGAAAAAAAAATGGATTGCAAGTCTCTTCCTCCATCAGGTCGACTACATACCTGTATGTTATTTCATAAGCCAATTGTTAATATACTTACCTAAGGTTAACGGTGGAACCTATCCAGGTTTCCCGGGTGAGTGGCACATCTATTTCTGCTGTGAAATAGTTCTTTATGAGTTATGCCAGCCTGAAGGGTGTGGCAGGATACATGAGGCGACCAACTTAGCCCTCAAGAGTAGCAACACACTTGTGACAGACTTCGAACAGAACGAAGGGTATGTAGTCTGTTACGGTTGTCCCGGGCTGCAGTGGTCACTTAACATCAGGTGAACTGCATGCCAGTTTCATAAAAAGGGATGAGATGCGAGGCGTGTAATAAAATTATTTTGCCAATATATAATATTTTATTTACACTCCAATACAATAGTCTTATTGAAATGTTATACTCTAGCGAAGACAGAACCTTAACCGGTCCCTTATTACGTTACAACACCACTCCAGGTTCACCACTCAAAGGTTCCAGCCATAGAATAGACAAAGGATAAAAGGCTTTTGCTACAATTAACTATTGGAACGCGTGTCGAGGATTCTCTCCAGTCACTTATTTTAATCAAGAGAAAAAACAACTCACGCCTGTGTTTACCCGAAGGTGCAGGCAGAGGTGAACATAGCCCACGTTACCCCACTTATGTTAAGGTCCCCTGTAATATGTGGCGAGCCTATTACCATACCGGGCACATTTCCAAACTCCGGGCTACTTACTGATATTTTTCTAGTCAGAAATACCCAGTAGTACTTTGCCCGACCCGGGAATCGAACTCATGGGTTTATTACACCTTTATTACACTTTAGAAAAGCAACCAACAAGGGAAACACAGCGGAGTCCTTTAAAAATCTATAATTTTGGAGATACATTTTGGACGGGAGAACCCGTCCAAATGGATAGAAATCCAACCGTAGAATGCATTGAATTCTTGTAATAAAAAATTAGGGTATTGAAAAAATGGATCAACAATTTCGTCTATATATTTAATATGTGTGTATGTTTGAACAAAAAATGCAGTTAGTTCACGATACAGTAAAGTAATAACAACAAACATAAATGACAAACAGACATTCGTCATACCTAAATAATCGATTGAACCTTCACACGCAGAAATCTTTCAAAAGCTGACAATTTCAGAAATTGACTTCGATTGTTTTTGTGTAACACATTTGTCATGCTGATAATCTGACAGGCATGTTACCACCACATCTATTTCTGCTGAGAAGCAACTCTTGGGTGTGGCTCTATTTAATGGTGCATGCATAGGGTACATGACGCGACCGCCTTGGCCCCTAGTTCACAGCTCACCGACCTCACACACAATAGGTTTGCAGGTGTCATGGGATGCAGTGAAGTAACAGATGAGCTGCATGCCCGTTTTCTACTCGCATTATTTAAGACTAGCTGCGCGGCCACACGATGCTGTGGGTTTATATGTTTATTTGCAAAAAACAGGTAGTGCACCATTTTCGATTATAGCTCACTGACAATCAACTTCTTTAAACCGATATTTCGACCTAGTTACATGGATCATGGTCACGGCGGAGCTGCGGTCGCGAAGAAAAACTCTTGGCAGGTTGACACACTTCTTTTTTTTTTTCTTATCGGCTGGCGTTTCGGCTCTTGGCCATTTTGCCAATAACAAGTTTAAATTTTAAAATTATAAAATGACAATATTAAAAGGTTGGTGGTGCATATTTTAATATTGTTCTTGGAGTGTTTGACGAGAAACTCCAAGTGCCAGCTCGCACAGATAGCAATTAACTGGGCTAGGGAGACCCAGTTTTCGCAGTACGCAAGTGTCTATGTTGCGGTTACACATAATTAGTACACTACACAATCACTTAATATGATAATCATCACCACTTATCACATTAAAGACAACGTAAACTAATTAAATAACACCAACACGACACCGAACATGGCACTCGGAAGATACCCGCCAAAACACCCCCGATAGACACACTAGTTTAAAATCATAAGTATTACCATTGTCTTATCAAGACAAAAACTAGTTCATCTCAATTTGAACCAAGCAAGACACATACAAAATTTCATCGAAATCGGTTCAGTGGCTTCAGAGATTAGCGTGGACGAACATCTTGACACTTTATTTTTTATACATAAATATTATTTTTTAAATATTCATGTGTCTATCTTTATATAACGCCGTGAGAGTTAAAACGCTCTGGCGTATGAATTAGTAAAAATCAATAATGGTCTATGTTTAACTCAATTTATTTTTTTAAGAGATATACCATTATAAAACATGGCTTACTGTCGAGGCATAAATCATAAGAAAAGTTAATGACATACAAACCAACTGTCATCAATTATTTATGTTGAAACTTCATAATTGCACGAAGCCTGGCTCTCACGGCCTCATATAACAACCAAAACACATATGTTAATATAAACAATATACTTTGAAAATAATTAAGTATCTCCAACTCCATTCCTACATACATAGAGCAAAGATATTCTATTCTATTATACATATATAGATTACGCCTCTACATTCCTATTTAAGATCTGACAATAAACAATAGTATTATAAAAAACTCTCATAATTTCACCGCACACAAGAAAACGCCACAAATTTACTTTAACAAATAACGGTTCCTAGTGAAAGTATCTCGCACTTTTCCAATTTCAAGGTAAGATCACTCACACAAGTCTTCGGGGAGCCTGTTGCATGGAGTCCAATAAGAGCGAGTCGATTAGAATGTAGTCGACAATCGTAACTCGACTACAAACACTGTTGTATAGAATAGTCCAAACATGCGAGTCGACTACAGTGTAGTCGACAATCTTGGGTCGACTAACACTTCAGAACGTGTATAGATTAGTCCAACGCGAGCGTGCTAGTCGTTTGCGGTGTAGTCGACAACGGGGAGTCGACTAGTCTTCGTGCTATAGAAGTGTGCGGATTTCCTTGTGAACGTGGCAGAGGTAGTCGACGTATGACGTGCTGCCGTCCACTCCGCGGTCCTCCACCAGGAAGTGGCGGAGCACCGCCTCTAGCTTGTCGTGCTGGCGCATTACGGTTAACCGCATGGCGGTGCGGCGCTTGGCGCGCGCGTCCTCCACCACCGCGCGCACCGCCCGGCTGGCCGGCGTGTCCAGCGCGGGCAGCTCGCACACCTGCGTGTCCAGCTGCTGCGGGGACGCCGCCCCGAACACGTCGCGCACGAACTCCGCGGGCGCGTTGGAGCCCACCCACAGCAGCATGTGCACGCCGTTCTCCAGCAGGTAGACGCCCTGGTCGTGCATCTTGTCGATGGAGGCGCGCAGGGGGGCCGGGGGGGGGCCGGGCAGCGCGTGCAGCGGCAGCAGGCGC
Organism: Choaspes benjaminii; assembly: GCA_018248235.1. NCBI lineage: Eukaryota > Metazoa > Arthropoda > Insecta > Lepidoptera > Hesperiidae > Choaspes > Choaspes benjaminii. The sequence goes on from DWIE01001260.1 coordinate 3,759, forward strand.
GGGTACGTGTACACCACGGACTGCGCCACGTCCGCCGTCAGCGCGCGGTACATGGCGCACGAGCGGTCGTCGCACGTTATGTCCGGCCCGCCGGCGATGGCGTCGGAGCGCAGCATGCAGCTGGTGTAGAGCGGCAGCAGCTTGCAGGACTCGGGCAGCACGAGCTGGCCGGCCGAGGAGGGGGACGCGCAGTGCTTGCGGTAGGCGGCCAGCGCGCGCGCGCACCGCGCCGACAGCCCCTCGCGCACCGCCCGCGGGGTGGCCTCCCGCAGCGCCCACACCGCCTGCTTGGTGAGGAAGTTGACGGCGGCGTCCAGCTCGGCGGCGCGGTACACGTCGGCCAGCTGGTGCGCCACGGCCAGCGCCAGGTTGAGCACGCGCAGGCGCCGCTGGCCGCCGCGCCGCGTGTACAGCAGCGCCACCTGCACGAACACGCCCTCCTCGCCCGTCAGCTTGTCGTCGTGCTTTATCTCCACGCCGATCGCCTTGTCCGCGTCTGGGGAGTTGGTTGCCTCTATATTAGCCACGTGTTGCGTCGACCGAACACTTTGAATGTGCAATTTGGCACAGATAAAGTTTGTATGGAAACTAATATTTTTATATAATATGCATTATAAATTAGAGTAAATTGGTTACAAAAACATTAACACACCACTGCGTGTGATACACATACGTCTCCTGTGTACTCTTTTGTTTTGTATTGACAGTATAAAAATGGTCGAATTTCGACCTCTGGGCGACGTCTAGTATATATCATATCTTATATCTTGCTACGTGTCACATGCGAATCGTTCGCGTACATGGACAATAAAATTTACTAAACGCTTTGTTATTGTTTTTAAAAAAAGCAAATGACCAAATTTTTAATTTTATAATTTTTTTTATTGTAACAATAATGATAACGTTTAGCTTAAATTCTTTCCTGAAACCGCTGAATAGAATAGTACAAATTTCATGTCAAAATATTCTGTGGTTTGCACGGAACACAACACTGTAATAATATTTTTTTATCATGTTAGTTGGATCGTGTTCTTGTTTGTGCAAGCGAAGGTAGCTCATGCCTGTGTTTACCCAAAGGTGTAGGCAGATGAGATCATAACCCACGTTTTTTTAAAATCATATGATTACGAACTATACTGCATAACATAGTAAATTAAGCGATTAAAGCAAATAGTAAAATCAAATTTTTAAATACCAGTTTTTTTCGTATTCTTCTAGGAAAACTCTCCGGCATATTGTACTTCTAATGACGTCACATACCCAACGTATATGCAAAATGCCAGCTCAATCGGTTGAGAACAACTTTAGTATTTAGTTACGAGATTCGTTGCAGACAAACAAACATGCAGTTAAATAACACGTAAAACCAACTCACCAATAGCTGCGAGCTCGACATCAGTGGTGTTGGACATGAAGAAGTGTCCGTAGAAGTCGGTGGCACGTACGCCCGTGGACGTACGCACACGCATCACCGCGTCGTGGGCGACCGGGCGGCACACGACGCGTTTCACGTCACGCGCTAGCCTCGAGCCGTCTGTCTCCGCCGTGAAGTAAGTGTACTTGTGCAGCTGCCCGCCCGTCAGCCGCGGCAGCTGGCCGATGGTGGCCGCGTCCACGTACGCGTTGTTGCACACGAACATCTCCACGCAAACCCCCGCGGCGGAGCACTGCTGGCCTAACTCGTTGTAGGCTGTCGTTTGTGGGCTCAAGATCTGCTTCTCCTTCTCCGTGCCGAGCAGTTTCCTGTCTTCGCGGTTGATGAGTTTCCCGGGAGCGTTGTAGGACGGCAGCGAGGTGTGGAATACTAACAGCTGTCCAGAAGTGTCCGCTGCTTTCAGCGCTTCAAGACCTGCCTGCACGGCCGGCAGCAGGATGGTCTCGGTGTCCTTGGTGTCGCGGAAGAGCGCGGGCAGCTGCTGCAGCAGCGCGGCCAGCACGGGCGCGGCCTGCTGCGGCAGCGCCAGGAAGCCCTCCAGCAGCGGCACGAACATGTCGCCCACGTCCGCCACCGACAGCATCTGCGGCTGCGCCAGCGTGCCCTTGATATTGTAGAAGTGTACCGTGGAGCTGTATGTGATGAACCCAACTCGGGTGCAGTCCTCGCCAGTTTGCTCGTCTTTCGGTATGGCTTGTATGATGTCCATTATATTGTCGCATACGGTTTGGAGCAAACCATTTCTAACGGCGTTGTAGGACACGTCGATCACGAACACAATCGCTGGAGGATTTGGGAGAGTGTTGTTCCTGCAGTACTCCTTGGTGGCGACGAGTTCGTACGCCCCCAGGGCCAGCTCCGCCGGGACGCGGCCGTACTGCTGCATGCTGTTTATGTATTGCGTGTACTCCATAGGCACTTCGGTGGTGGCCTTGCAGAAGGCGCACTTGAAGTGGCGGCCCGCGTCCACGAACTTCATGGCGGGGCAGATGTAGGCCTTGCAGCGCGCGCACCGCACCGGGCCCAGCGCCGCGCCCGTCTGCGCCGCCACGTCCAGCAGCGGCGGCTCGCGCTCGCCCGCCGCCACCTCCGCCATGGGGGACACAACGAGACAGAATGGCAAAGATGTTTGTTTCAACAGATCCGCGGTGACTGGCACGCTGTACAATGAGCTCCTGATGTAACGAGGACTGGCGTTGCCCTTGTCGTCGACGATGAAGTCAGTGGTGACCAGCGGCGGGACGAGCCCCATGTCGTTGGTCACGAACACCCCGCCACGGTTCTGCTGGTCATCTGACATCACTTGAATAGGGCTCGGCATCTGGTCGGGGTCGAGCCGTTTCTGCGGCTGCGGAGCGTACTGCTGCTGGCCGTAGCTCGGCTGCTGCGCGGGGAACGGCGGGTAGCCGCCCGGCTGCTGGTAGCCCTGCTGGTAGCCAGCCACCTGCTGCGGCATTGGTGGCATACCTACGGGGAAACAAGTTATATGTAGCACTACATGTTTCGTGCGACTTCTTCAAATCAGTGGTAGAATCTGTCCAGGTTCGCCCGGGTGAGTACCACCAACACACCTATTTCTGCTGTGAAATAGGTCTTATGAGTTGTGTTTCAGTTTGAAGGGTGTGGCAGCCGGCACGCACAGGACAAAGCGACTAACTTAACCCTCAAGAGTAGCAACGCCCTTGTGATCGATTTCGAACACATTGATAGATCTGTATTGATTCAGTTACTGTTGTCATGGGCTGTAGCAGTCATTTACCATCAGATGAACCGCATGCCTGTTTGCTATTCTAGTTTTCATAAAAAAAAAAAAAACTTTGGAAACATAACATAAATCACGCCTGCATTTACCCGAAGGGATAGGCAGAAGTGAACAACACCACGTTTTGCCAGTTCGTGTTTAGGTTCCATGTAATAAATAGAGAGCCTCATTTGACGGAAACAATTCGAAACTCCGGGCTACCTACTAAGATTTTTTCTGTGCGAAAAACCCAATAACAGTTTGCCTGCCCGGTAAATCGAACTCCGGACCCCGCGCTGGGCAGTCGCGATTGCTACCACTAAGCTGACATTTTCGGTTTTAAAGCATTAGTACAATATAGAAAAATACGACAATACAACACTATTACAATAAAAAAGATACGTAAACATGATTGTTACTTACCGGCATACTGAGGGTTAGCCTGTTGTCCGGGTGGACCAGGAGGTCCGGGTGGACCGGGCGGAGGTCCATACCCGGGCTGGTTGGGCATGGCTCCTGGGAACTGTCTTTGCTGGGCCAGCGGCGGCGGCATATGCGGGAGACCAGGCATAGGTTGGAATTGGTGGGCTTGAGATGATGGCACTTGCGGCATTCCAGGATGCGGTGGCATCCCAGGTTGTGGTGGCATGCCAGGTTGTGGTGGCATCCCAGGTTGTGGTGGCATCCCTGGTTGTGGTGGCATCCCAGGTTGTGGTGGCATCCCTGGTTGTGGTGGCATGCCAGGTTGCTGCATCACAGGTTGTGGCGGCATCCCAGGTTGTTGTGGCATGCCTGGTTGAGGAGGCATGCCAGGTTGAGGAGGCATGCCAGGTTGCTGCATCACGGGTTGTGGCGGCATCCCGGGTTGTGGTGGCATGCCGGGTTGTGGTGGTAGTCCAGGCTGCTGAGAGAGGCCCGGCTGACCTGATAACGGCCCCGGTTGCCCATGCAACTGTCCCAGTTGCGGACCTAATTTAGGTGGTTGACCCGGCTGTGGCGGAAATCCGGGTTGGCTTAAGCCTGGCTGTCCAAACATCTGACCAGGTGGCCCAGGTTGAGGAGGCTGCTGTAATCCTTGATTCGGTATAGATCCAGGATTTGGAGGCCCTTGACCAGGTAACGGTGGTTGGCCTTGCATGCCTTGGTTTGGCATTGATCCAGGCATTGGCATGCCAGGCGGCGGGCCTCTGCTTTGAGGAAAACCAGGCTGAGGAGGCAATTGGCCCGGCTGGGGTAAACCAGGTTGTCCAGAACGCATCTGTGGTGGAAGACTTGGTTGATTCTGTTGAGGTCCACCAGGTTGACTAGACGGCGGCATCGAGGGTGGGAACCCTTGCTGTGGTTGTCCACTCATCTGAGGAGCTGCTCCAGATTTCGGTTGCTCGGATTGAGGAGGACCGGGTGGGCGGCCCATGGGACCCGATTGAGGTGGTAATCCCCCCTGAGAATTTGGTGGCATTTGTGGTCCTTGCCCCTGACCAACACCAGGCGGAGGCCCCATGTGCTGGCCAGATTGTGTCATCTGTTTCGGAGGACCTTGCTGCATTGGCATAGATGTTGGTGGACTTTGAAATCCTCTCTGTTCTGCAGGGCCTTGACTTGGCGGCATCTGTCCAAAGCCTTGAGGATGTGACGAAATTGGACCAGGGGTGGAAGAAGGAGGCATTGATGGAAGACTTTGTGCCATTGATGGTGGGAACTGCTGAGGGGTACTGCTACCTGGAGGTCTAGCAGGTTGAAAGTTTGGTGGCTTGACTCCCGATGGTAGTTGCGAGCCATAATTAGAAGTTGGTGGGAAGTTAACCCCAGATGGCAGTTGGCCAGGTGGCAATTGAGAAGTAGGTATGCCACCTCCTTGTGGTCCATTCAAATTAATGTTTTGCATCTTCTGCGTTACATCAGATTGGTCAAAGGGTTTCATCGGCATCTGAGGCCCGTTGGGAGGTACCTGGCCATAGATATTGGCGTTGTGGACGCCATTGTAGTCTTGGGAGGTAGGTGGGAAGCTCATCGGATTATTTTGTGCATTGTTCGGCCCTGGCGGCGGAAACTGTGGATTCATCATCTCTATGAAGCCTAGTTACCTGTAATTTAAAAATGTTGTATTCAAAATTCTATTGTGTACCAGTGAAACAGGATACCTTGTAATAGGTTTCGTTTTTTTTCTCAATAGACTTCTCTTGATTAACAAAGTTATTAATGAATGTAACACACAGCTAAAATCAGATTTTTTTTTAGATTACCATTATAAACTAATGACAGTTATTAAATATATATTCCCATTTTTAGCTGCACCAAAAGATAATTTTGTACTGATGCAATTTTCGTGAGATACGATTCAGTTTAAAGGGTGGGGCTAACAGCACCCACAAAATACATGAAGTGAGCATCTGCCCCCAGTAGTAGCAACACAGCTGTGACTGATCTCAAACTGGGTGGGGGATTTCTTTGAAGCTTGATATGGGTTACAGTGACAACTTAAAATCAGGTGAACCGCATGCCCGTTTGGCACTCTCTTATACATAAAAAAAAAATTACTTAAATAGTTATGGTTAGTATTCTATCTGAACTTAATTAGAAATGGAATATGAGTTTGTTACCCCGTCACACCTTGTCTGCTAAACTGATAATGATTGTGCACAAATATTTAGGGATACAGAAAGGTAAGTACCATCATCCAGTAAATAAAAGATTGAGGAAAAGCAATGCAGGGCTGGCAATAAGTACATCATTTAGCAATTGAATATTTGACAGCTGATTGTTTTTTTAAATATTTTTTTTAAATCTAATTTATAGACAACGGTTTACAGGGTTGTTAAAAGCAATACATAGTCATATTCGAATTACTGAAAATTAACTGAATATGAAGCCGCATAGTAACTTTATCAGACATAATTTTTATGTAATATTCAATAGACAGTACCAATATCAAATTCAAGATCGGTAAGATTATCTTCTTGGATATTTGATCACATTATACAAAAGGTTGTGATAAAAATGAAGACTTTTTTGTGTAGATATGTTTTATACAACACTAAATGTTTTTGTGAACATCGGATTTTAGTTAATGTCAAATTTAAAAATAGTTTTTTTAGAATCAGGTCAGTAAATCGTTATAGTTCAGGAAATAAGGGTCAATAACACTATATAGATAGGATTGTGACACCAATGATAAGATCTTGAATGGGTCTTTGTTTATTATTGTAAGATCCATTTAACTATTTTTTATAATACCTTAATGGTTAAGTGTAATTACTTACACGTAATTACCGGTCACTAAATTAAACTTTGAGTTCTAACACAAATCTCCCTCAGAGAGTATCATCCATAAACTGGTTACGGAAGAATTTTTGATGTAATTGTTGGACCATATAATTAATGTGTTCTCATAAAATAATGCACTATTGGACAAATTAGGACTTTGAACAGTCATAAAAAACTGTACTACGTTGAATTACTGGTGATGGATAACGAAAAACACGCATTTATCTAATAATATCTCGAGAAATCTTGGAAAAATTGACAGGAGACATCGTATCTTCGACAACTGTTTTTGCACTTATAAACACTTGTTTCACTTCTAGTTTTTTGTGGTAATGTAGCAAATATTATAGATTTGCGTTACTTACGGCTTCCGTTGAAATATTTAGCGAAATTTCGTTATAAAAAAAATATAAACAAGAGACATGAATCACTTGGTCTCGGGCCACGTATTCGGGCACGAAGTGTTGTCACACTTGTCAACGGTGCATCGCCTATGTGGAACTTTTCAATTCACAGTTTTTTTACTTGTAACGGAACGTAACTTTGTTACAAACATCTCATAAATTGACATAAATAAATTAAAACATACAAGTTTTCGTCTTAAAATTAAATATTTACACATAGATTATACTGATCTTTAAGCTAAAGTTATGTAATGATTTATATAAAGTATAAAAACGTACTTCGAATGAATCTGTGATGCCAAAAACGGAACGCATTGTAGGATTATGGCAATATGGCGAATGAAATGTCAATCTATGACTATGTCAATGAAAAATAGTTTTTATTCGTGTTGAGTAAAGATACAATTTCAAATATGTATTTTATATTAAAAAAATTATATATTCTGATATATAGGAACATTTGTGTGTAAATCTTTATTGTAGGTTCTATCCCCAAACTTAAAGTACTATGTATTTGGCTTATATTTCAATATTTAAGCAAAAAAATATTCTAACAAAAGATATCAACACTTTTCTATAAAAGTGATGGCATATATTACTACCAAGAACATATTAATAATTTAGGTACCACTTAGGGCCT
>DWIE01001261.1:0-11240 GCA_018248235.1 Choaspes benjaminii
AATTGCCATAAAATGGAACGTGATAAAGTCTCTGTAGTAGTTTTCTTCTGATTCATAATAAACACTGGTTTCTTGTTAAATTTTTAATTTAAAAACAATTTCAATATTACTACACTATACAACCAGACTGGCGAGCAACGCATTGGCAACCTAATGGTGCAAATGTCCATAGACGCTTATCATGGGAACCGCTTACCATAAAGCAGCCCGTCTGCTCGCTTCCGAAAGGGAAGGCAACAGAAGTAGGCAGTAGGCAGTAGGCAAGTGGCAAGTGGCAAGTAGCAAGTGGCAAGTAAAGTAGCGCGGGGCGTCCGGCAGGGCGCGCGTGCGACGCGGAAAAGGTGTGCGGCGTGTCCATCCTTCGCGCCGGGGAGACCATGGAGCAGGCCGTGTGCGACGTCTGCAAGGACATCCGCATCGGCAAGATCCTCATCCAGACGAACCAGCAGACCGACGAGCCGGAGCTATACTACCTCCGTCTGCCAAAAGACATAAAGGACTACAGAGTGGTGTTGATGGATGCGACAGTGGCGACTGGTGCGGCCGCCATCATGGCGATTCGGGTGCTCCTGGACCACGACGTGCCGGAGCCACGGATCAGCTTGGTGTCACTCCTCATGGCGGAGATAGGGGTGCACTCCATCGCGTACGCCTTCCCCCAGGTTAAAATCGTAACATCGGCTCTAGATCCAGAGATCAACGAGAAGTTCTACGTGCTCCCCGGTATCGGCAACTTCGGCGACAGGTACTTCGGTACGGAACCAGCTGACGACGAGTGAGACGGAACTAGGTGAGAGCGAGACGGCGTGGCTTGACCGAACGTTTGGCGGACTTCTGTCAACAGGAATGGCAATTACGGTGAAGCAAGAAGCGTACATGGAAGTTTGAAATAGTTTCAGAGGGAGTTTACACAATATGCAGCGATAACTGATAAAGGAAGACTTCCGTGCAAAGCGACCCGCGAAAAGCCGGTGTTTTGTAATTCATTTTAATGTTTGTGGTCTCTTTTCTAGAGGTATTTGCGAAGTTAAGCTTTACATATATTAATGTATGCCTTTTTGTAACTTGTTATACCACAAGCAACCCTAAATGCTTGCGCTTCGCTCGGGCTTCCTGAGTTACATATTAGTAACCAACCACAATATAAGGACAGAAATGTAGAAAAATAAATAATGTTTATTAGAAACGTCTAAAAAATGATTATAATGGATGTATATATATATATATATATATATATATCCGTGTTTGTACGATAAATATGGCTGGTTTTATGGGTGATAGAATGTTTGTGTTGGACTTGGTCGGTACCACCGTCACTCCGTCGCGCCGTGACACAGCAGTGTTATCATTACTGTGTTTTTGGTTTGAGGGTGCGAAAGCGAGCATATGCGGGACACGACGCGTTCTGTCCACGTGAGCAGCACCGCATCTGTGGTCTTTTTACAGATGTCATAGTCTGCAGTGGCCACTTGTCATCAAGCATGTGTGCTACTTCATGACAATTAAAAAAGTGTATTTATACATATTTTTCATCTGTGTGTGTGTGTGTATGTAATAGTGTTCTGTCGTCAACTGATCAAAGTTGTGGATGTATGTTGTGTAAAGTCTCAAAGCGTGCGATTTTGCGACAATCGCAGATATCTTCGTGCGACAAAATCATGTTACATACCATATACAATATCGTTGAACTGAATACACTTCAGACATGAACATAAAATATCGTTTAATATCTATAAAAAGTTTTTAGACCATTGTCTATGCATTTATCTCGACAATAGATAATTGCGTTTTTTTTTTTTCAAAAATTACATCATAATGTATGTGTGATGTGTCTGAATGTATGTATTATTTACATATATAAATATACAATACTGAGATGCTTAAGATAACTTCAATAATTCGGAAATGGTTTAAAGCGTGTCGAATGTCGCGTTAGCTACATATATGTAAGTTGGTGTTGTTTGTATGTATCTAAATGTTACTGTTCGTTGATGGTGTAAATTTAAAAAATATATCATGTTCTTGAAAAAAAAAAAATGCAGTCCAATTACGAGAAAATATTTAGGCGTGCAACACACCTCCAATTACTGCGACTGAACTGCACACTTGAAGATTACTTTGTACAGTTAAATCGTTCAATAAAAACTGAAAGTGTGTAACACCTTAAACGCATTTATATGAAAACGGCATATATTTTATACGCATTGACTTTTGGGATTATACATTAACTAACATATACTCCCGTCTTAGTTCACCTCATGTTCCTTAATTAAATAGGATGCCAATACACACGCCGCATACGCTCCCTTCCAAGAACAAACATATATGTTACTCGGATATTTAGCTTTACTGTAATACTACTTGTATTGATTTTTATTTTCCATTTCGAGAGTAGAAAGCACAAATAACTTTTTCATTCATCCATTGCTCGTATGTACTGTAATAATTATAATTGTGTTTATATAAAATTATTAAAACCAAAAATAGACTGAACGCCTTTACTGATAACACTGGCTAGTAATATCTTGTCATTAGCTAATATATACAGTATAATTTTGTAATAACCACAACGAGGTCATAGATCTAAAAAAACGAAAAAAAAATGCGTATTTATTACATAATTTTTAACAGCATTGAATGTGTTATATAAAGTACACTTGCGTATATGCGTTTCGATTTACCACTGGTTGTTATTATATCTAGAAATTATTATTATTATTATGAGCCCATAATGTCCCACTGCAGGGCAAAGGTCTCTCTATCCTCCTTCCATATATTTCTATTTTGAGCTATGAAGGGACAACCTTCTCGTGTCGTGTCAAGATCGTCCCGCCATCGCCGGGATTGATATGTAAAAAACAAAGACTAAATAATTTATTGACTGTATAAAAAAATAAAAATAAAAGCTACTGTAATGTAACTTAATTAATTTATTCCTATGTAATAAATAATCATTCAAAACTCGCAAGTCAATATCAATATTTATGGAACGGATAACTGGATGGTTAGACGTTTTTTTTTTGTCTATTATGTTTGACACATTTAGAATGGAATGTAATTGTTGACATATATGACATGACATCAACTATTTGTTGCCATTGCGTATCTGACGTATTAAAAAAAATAAAGAAAATGATTTTTGTTTTTAAAAATTAAAACCTAATAACGTTTTTGAAATTAGAGCGTAGCAATAATAATCTGTAATTTTATTCTTTGAAACGTTAAACATTGACTAGTGTTATGTAATTATTATTAATTTAAGTTTTATTCTAAGTAGCTTTAATGTTTATTTCGATTACCTATATTTAGAGGTATGACTGTATTTCGAATTCCTAAGTTATTTAAACCAAAAAGTCGCAATTTTATCATAGAATAAATATAATTAACGCACTGAAAAACTTATTTTTAATGTTGTTGCACTAACAAAATATAATAATGCGTATTGATTTTTCTTTTAAATTAATTTAGATAGTCGATTATGTTAAGTGCAATATTCACTTGCAAATGCTTTTTGTATGAAGTCAGTCTGTTTTCTTCTGCCTCCACTACTGGTGTCTGTTACAAGAAAAATGTGTAAAAGATAATTTTAAAAAAACTACTTTTTTTAACTCTAAATGTCAAGCTGCAAAATGTCGTGGTACTTCTGAGTTATGGGATGTAAGTGTATTATATTTTAATGAGGTACTTAGATCTTTCTGTCACATTTAGTTAAACTGTTTAGCAATTCTTGTTGCCGTGTGTGTAAGAGTCTAACAGCCAATCAATTGGACACAATGTAATTCATACATTGTCCTCAAGAATTGCAATTTATTAAGAATTTGGCTTAGATTCAAATGCTGTGGTCATTAGAGATGTTAGAATATCCACTTAACAATACACAGTGACTTCTTGTAAGTTCTATGGAAACATATTAATTGAAATTGTTTTCTAGCTATTGTAGTAAATAATGAAACAGCAATATATAGAAAAAGACACCAGTAGTGGAGGAATACACATTTATTAAACTGTATGGGCCAATAAAACTCAAGCTTTTATTTAATATTGTATTTATTTTCATTTTAATAACGTAGATACAATATCCTTTATTCTTATATCTCGGCTGCAATGCATAATATAATATTTATATTTTATACACTTACTTGTATGCTTGTAATATTTATAATCTGTGAGGAAAAATATTTAAATTTTTATAACATTTATTTTTATTTTTAACAATTATTTCATTTGACGTTTGACCATAAATATTTTTTTTATATTCTTTCAACAGTCAAGAAAATGTGTAACCATAGATAATTTTTTTTTTGCTTTTATTAAGTAAGTAAATAAATGGGGTCAAAATAAAATATATTCTTCCAATGCATGTGTATCGTCAATTCGCGACAGTATATTTTCGCACAATATTCGTTTGATATAAAACAGTAAATTTTCATATAATGAAAACTCCATGGTGCTTTTACTAAACTACAAACTTACTATATACCAAGTGTTCGACAAATAGAAAGTAATGAATAGATAGTTTTCCAGCTTGTTTAGACTCTTCATTCCGATTTGATGCTGCCATTTTGTTTGTGTTTTGTTTTTTTTTTCGTCTTATCCATAGAGAGAGAGTTTTTACATGATGCGTACGTGCGTAGCAATACGTAATTTAATGTTATATCAATATATAAACAATAGTAAATGACCGCTAATGTTGATTGACCCCAATATGCGTTAAAAAAGGTTCAAGGGTTATTTATGGGTCTTAAAAATAAAGTTACATCGGGATAGTAATTTAAACAATTTTATGTTATTAATAACGTGATTTATAATTGTGATATCTATATTTTAAATTATGTATATATTTCATATAGAGCCTCAGTCAAAGTTATTGTAACGTCAAAAAGATATGCGAGTTATATCTTACAACACAACAATCCCTAGTACAAAAGGTGCTAGATTTTCCGATACGTCTTTCCGTTTTTATTAATTTACTGGGGAAAAAATATTCTAACATATATTAACTATATCGAATCAATTTAATTACGGGTGGTAGAACTTCCATGTTCGACTGGGTGGGTACCATCTTCACACCTATTCGTTCTGTCAAACTGTAGTGCTCGCACTACTTGTTTCATGTAAGGGTGTGTTAGCCAGCACATGTTCTGCACGAGACGTTCGATCTTTGTCCTTAAGAGTAGCACTGCATCTGTGGTTATAGATATCATGGGCTGCACTAGCCACTTAGCATCAGGTAGACTGCAAGCCAGTGTGCCGTTAATGTTAATATACCGTAAGAACATCACGTACTGACTGTTTCTCTGTAGTGTCCGACGAATTGCTTACTTTTCAGTATTAGTTTATTTTTATCGCCAATTAATTGGCATAACTTATATATTATTGTGGTACGAATAAATGTATGTATAGCGGAAATTCTTAAGCTGTGAAATTACGTTAGAACCTCGCCCATTAAAGTTTAATGTAAAAATTAGTTATAAACTAGACTTAACTTAGTGCTGTAATTACTGTGCAGTGTATATTATGACTTATTGATCATAACTTTTTGATTAATTGGAAAAATGACTTGTAACAACATTTTTGAGCAATAAAATCATTTTACAGAGAGTGAACAAGACCAAGACCCAAGAAATCATAAAGAATATAGTTACAGTTCCTTTATGCAGTACTTCGAATAATTCTGCTTAGATTATATATTGTCCATTCTCATAGAACAAATACAAGTGTGACATATCTTTTCCAATTCTTCCAAACACGTAAACAATAATATGATTGTCGTCATCTGAAACTGGCCAGGAGTTGCCAGGAGCTTAATTAAATCTGGGTGTTGCGAGCAGTTTGTAACAATCATTAAATAACTAAGTTAATAGCAGGCTCATTCGAACTTAATTCGTTATCAAAAATGTTGCAATATGTCATTTTTTCGTTTAACCGACGGAGTTGTTACTTACTTTTATTTATAAGTTGTTTTCTCAACGCTTACAATTGTGCTTAATTTTATAGTACAAGTTGTGTATTTTAATTAATTTTATGACGTTTAGATTAATTTTTATTATGTATGAAACAGGTTAATTTGAGAAATGTTTCGTTCTTGCTTAGTACTTAAGGCGACGACCACAAAAGCGACAGTAACAGAGTGTATCATTTTTGTCGTTCCGTTAAAAATTTGGCACACACATGAACACAGTTCATGTTACGTCCTCATATCTTTCACGATCATCTCTAAAATGTTATCGATGTCACTATTTAACTGTCATCGATAAGTCATTGAAATCAAAACGTACAACACTAGTTACTTTCAAAATATTTTTATTTCGTTTCTGTAATCGTCGCTTGTGTGATAAAGCCTTATTTACGGGCAAGGAAATTAGAACAGAAATTGGGCATACGTGCTGTTGTGATTTAACTATGGTTGCTTAGAAGTCAGTGGTAGGAAATATGTTAGAGCAATGTCACCAAAACTTCTCTGCTTGCAATTGATTTGTAAATATTGTATCGTAATTGTTTGGTCAAATTTGCTTTTTAATTATTCTATGGTACTACAATATTTATAAATGTGGTACACACTTTTGTATTTATGAAATACTCTTTAATTCATGAAGAATATTGACAGGTCTAAAATCTATTTTGATTAAACTATCTGTCAGCTGTGAATAAATTTTGACCAGAGACAAATGTTTTTTGGTAAGTAGATTTATAGAGCTGTCAATATTTTTTTAAATGGAGAATTGTCTATGAGGGTTACTTGGTACTAAATCTTGAATTAGTTTAAGAATATACCTGAGTAACCTTTAGCAACAATAACGCTGCAAATTATTTGAGAAAATGTTTTATTCATAGACAAATTATATTTACTAGATTACAAAATCCTATTTGCAGTAACGAACTGTATTTTTATATTACAGTCAGTCTTAAGGAATCAAATATAAATTAATATTTATTCTACACTGATTGCATTTAAATCTATATATCATTGACCTGTCGTCTCGTGGACCTTATCTATTTGTTATAGTCAAAATTGGTCCCCCGGTCATATCATTTAGGGATATTTAGCAAGAAATCCCGTTTCAAATCAGACCATCAATTATGGTTAAAAACCATAAAACTGTACACGGGACTTATCTAATTGAATCTTCAATAAAAAAAATGTATGAGAAGAGGAGATACCCTAAATATTTCAAGGGCGTTGTCCCAGGAGATCATCAATGGGGCTGAGCTTGTTAAGTTAATATAATTTTCCTTTGAATGAATCAATTTCTCGAAAAATTTGTAGCATGATATTGAAAGTCGAAGCACGTGTATTTATACTTAGCACAAGTATTGTGTACTGTATACAGTGTAGTTATTGTAAGTCGCTGTGAATATATGTGGAAAATATAAAAAAAAAATACGAAATAAATATCTGAAAATATGCAAATAAATATATTGACAATTTACAGTCTCTTTCATTTACAACAAACATCTCAACAGACTCGCGCCTTTATTCGCCTGAAGATATAGATAAACATGACAATCATCCACCTTTCGCCAGTTATAAATAGATCCCATGTAATAGAAGGAGAGTTGATTATAAGAGAGTATCCCTTTTACCGGGTATTTTTGTAATATTCCTATCAAGAATTATTTAATTTCTAAAGGCTTCTTTTATCTTATTGCATTTTATTTAACATTAACCACATTAACCCTTTTAATTTTAAATCTTATTATTAGATTAGGTATTTTTCCTTAGCATTCAAGGATAACTTCATGTCTTAACCACAATATGATTCATTATTAATAATTACTTACTTAAATAATACTGTGTGTAGAATTGACTTATAAATT
The DNA here is from genome assembly GCA_018248235.1 of Choaspes benjaminii. NCBI lineage: Eukaryota > Metazoa > Arthropoda > Insecta > Lepidoptera > Hesperiidae > Choaspes > Choaspes benjaminii. The sequence goes on from DWIE01001261.1 coordinate 7,819, forward strand.
AAATGCATGATGGAAAAATAAACAACCAAGTTTTTGGTCATTTTATGAAATGAGAGTATCAAACGAGATTGACGACATTTTTGCCGTGCCGTGCCGTGCCACAGACAGTGATGAGCCGGTTTGCGAAACGCGAATCGATGCCACCCTCAACGTAATAATAGCATGCAGTTCACCTGGTGTCAAGTGATTATTGCAGCCCATGACTATAATTAGCTGGTAACTATTCTTAATCATCAAATATTTTTATTCTACTAAACGCAACACCTGAGGAAAGAAGTTAAAGTTTTCACAAATCAATCCACTAACAAAATCTGTCAAAGTCTACCAACTTATGCATGTGGCAGTATCTACCAAATTATAAATCTGACAAATTCTACCAACTTATACATGTGACAGTATCTACCAAATTATAAATCTGACAAATTCTACCAAATTATAAATCTGACAAATTCTATCACCTTATAAATCTGACACATTCTACCTAACTATAAATCCGCACAAATTCTTCTTAGATACCCATTTTGTTGTACACCATGGAGTAGCACACAGGTTTGCAGTCCACCTGATCGTAAGTGGCTACTGTAACCCACGACACGTGTAACCACAGATGCGGTGCTACTCTTGAGGGCATAGACCGAACGCCTCGTGTTCTGCGTATAATGGGTATCATACCCTTCCACCGAAACACAAGTAGTGCGAACATTACTGTTTCACGGCATAAATAGATGTGGCCTATTAGCTATTCTATCTAAATGTCCTGGGAATGGATTGAAAAACAACAATTTCTAGTTTTAGTTGCGTCTGCCACGAGTGTAGCAGGTCGACGTGATAGTACACCGTCGCAAACACTCCAGCAGTCATCAGATGTGGTCACAGGTGTCCAAGTACCGCTGGAACACCACGTTGTAGTGCTCCGCCTTGGAGCTGCTCACCTCGTTGTGGGACTGGTTCTTTCTGTGATGGAAAAATTGTTTATGTATGTTATAAAATATAATACGATATTTTGGATCAAAAACTAAATATATTTAAAGACTCCTTTAATTTAATTTAATTTTTAAGGCTAATATAGATTGTTATTTATACTTAATATGTGGTCTATGTTTAGTTATAAATAACGTTAAATGATTTAAAATTTAAAAAATGTACAGGGCGCAATTTTAGCGTTGTGTGCCATTACAGAACCGATATTTCATTTTATATTTTAATTTTTTATTTTTAAAAATAAAAATACTATTTCTGAAAGAATTGAGACAATTAATTTAAAACAGAATTATACGAAAAAAGGTTTTAATATAATTAAGATAGTAAACACTTCCTACTTTTCTGCAAACTTTGGCATTTGATAAATACTATTAAAATAGATTAGAGAAACCCCTCACTTGTAATATTCCTCGCACTCCTCCATGGACACGTCGCTGCTGACCACCCGGGCGCCGAACCCGCTGAAGTATGTTGTGTAGCGTTGCTGACGGTACAACATTAACGTTATTATCAAAATTAAAATATCATTTTTTTTTTGTGTTATAAAGTTACACGCAGGCAGTCCATCTGATGGTAAGTGGCTACTACAGCCCATGACATTTGTGAGCAACGATGTGGCGCTTCCTGTGGACATAGATCGCACGCCTCGTGTTCAGCAAATGCTGGCTATCACACCTTTACGCCGAAACACAAGTAGTGCGAACGCTACTGTTTCACGACACAACGGTGCGACGGTGGTACCGGCCCACTCGAACATTTTCATGTTCTACCAACCATTAGGTTGTTCCAGACACGAAAAAAATTAGGTAAATTCATCTCGCTGCGAGAATCGAATCCGTGACCTTACGTTTTGCAAAGCGGCACATAACCGTCTGCGCCACGGAAGTCGCCTCGTGATATGCGTGCTGGATTCGACATAAGATCTGAGAACTGACCTGTATATGCTTCGAAAACACCTGCTCAGCAATGATGCTGCAGGCGAGGCGAAGTCCCTTCGCTAATGCATCTATATACTTAATGTATGTGGTCACCAACTCTCGGAGATCGCTGTCACGACGCGGGACTAGTTTCAAGTTTATCCCTCCAGGTGGCGTCGTGCCCTACAATTAAAAGTATTTAATCTTAAGTAAATTAAGGCTATATCAACTCGATGGAAGGAATATTACTCGTTACATATACGAATTGCACATAATTTCATTCTGGTATTAATTGAAACGGATATCTTATCTTATATATTCAAAAGAGCAATTCTTCGAGGATCTCGGGAACAGTTGGAACGATTTTGATGAAATTTTGTATATAGATAAGGTTTCGCTTTTTTTGCTTATCTATATTGGTGTCATTCCTAGACAAATGCGAATTACCGCGAAATTAAATAATTAAAAGATACTGCTGGCGCCATCTGTTGGTTCTTAGCCGTACTAGAATTGATTTATTTATTGCTTGCCAGCAATTAGTATTCGTAGGTGCATATTGGGCAACTATACATATAAAAATGACGAGCGAAGCTCGGCTACCAGATAATAAATTTACGTATAACACAACATTTTAACTAATACAATTATTACATTTTTTGTGCAAGCCTACAAGTCCTCACTATCATCAATAGGTTGACTGGTAGCGAATGTCACTAGGCATTAAGTCCGCACATTGTAACTCTACCATTCTACCTTAAAGTACTAAGATAAAGCATAAATAAATAAGTAGATTATTAAATAGAGCTCATTATCGAAAACATGTTCTAAAGTAAGTGCAACACCAACCTGGTCGACAATACATTTCATCATCAAAGTGATGTTTCTGCTGTCGCTGTTGTTGAATTGATTCGTAATGGCAACACCGCCCAGCATGTTGTACCTGAAAATTATTTTCCATGTCACAATATCCCAAGTAATACGATTTTGTAACCCTGATTTTAAATTTTACCTTTAAAATTATATCTTAATATTGTATACTAAGGACGTATTTTACGGAACGGGTCGGCGGGGGATAGAAATTTCATGATCCAATGAGGCCTCCGTGGCGCAGACGTTAATGAACCGCTTTGCGAAACGTGAGGTCGCGGATTCGATTCCCACGACAAGACGATTTTTTCTAATTTGTTTCATGTCTGGAATAACCAAACGGGTGGTGGAACATGAATATATTCTACTGGGTCCGTATCACCGTCACACCTATTTGTGCCCTGAAACAGTTGTATTCGCACTACTGTGTATCGGTGTAAGGGTGTGATAGCCAGCATACGCAGTACACGTGGCGTTTTATGTCCTCAAGAGTAGTACTGCATCTGTGATTACAAATGTCATGGGCTGCAGTCGCTACTCACCAGCATGTTGACGGCATGTCCGTGTGCTACTTCATAACAAAAAAAAAGTGTGTGTACTTATGTACACGCGTTAGAAGTTATACTTTTTTGGCGTAACAAGATAAAAATCTTTTTA
>DWIE01001262.1:0-11237 GCA_018248235.1 Choaspes benjaminii
ACTCACAACCCCGGCATCTCTCACACGTACACTGTCTTATAAGTACCGTGCGCTAACCAATTGCGCCACTGGAGCTGTATGGGCCGATGTCAAATTTTCGATTTGTTATTGCACGGCCAAACATGTCAATTGACTACTTCTTTAATTGTATGACAATTCGAACCAGGTTTGCATTAGTTGTTATTATAGATTCAGGGAACTACCGGTAGTATACTTATAGTGTAATTTAAAATATTTATCAAATTATTTATAAGTTTTGATAAATAGACATCATTTGACTGCAATACAAGTTGGATGTCAATTTATGTTCTATTCTGACATTTGCAGATAAACATAACATAAAATGGAATACATGCAAACGTCATTAATGCCTGCGAAATAGTGTTGTGACTTCGTTTCGGAAACAATGCCCCATTACATTGAATGCGTCTAGGCGAAATTGGTCGAGTGGTACAGATGTTCTGAAGCTGGTGTTGTCTGATGAGTTCACAAAATGAATTGGTTTGACACGTCAGGCCTCACGAGCTTAGCGAAAACCGCTCTGAAGGAAGCGCAGAAGACGATAGACAAGGCGTTGGACATCCAGGACGAGAGCGAGGAGGACCAGGACGCGGAGGCGCCAGCGGCTTCAACCTCCAAAAAGTCAGGTACCAACACGCCCCAGAGGGATTCATCCGACTTCTTCGCTTCGTGGGGTCTCACTGCCAGTGTGGAGAGTAACAATGACCCAATAGAGCAGACCGTGGTCACAGAGAGTCCCTCTAAGTCAAGTTCGCAGACTATGTGGGGCTCATTTGCAGGCTCTTTCTTTGAACAGCCCAAATCCGAGTCTGAAACGATAGTCCGCCCCCCCAAAGCCAAGTCAATGAATGTGATAGCAGATGCCAAATTCGGCAGTCAGGATGACTTGTTTTCTAAGAGTCAGTTAGTCATGTCTGCGGAAGGTGCCGAGTGTATGAATGTTAAAAAAGAGATTACAAAGGAAGAGCAGAGACGTAATTCTTCGATATCACACAGATTGTCATTCATGTCCAGTAGAAATAGTTCAGATTCAGTGGAAGTGTTGTCTCAAAGTTTGAAAACAACTCCTGATTCAGAGGCTGCTTCTGGAACTTCTTTATCCCACAGCAGTAGCGTTGGCCAGAAACTTAATTCGGATTCAGTTGAAATACTTCCAGATAGCCTTGTAAGTCCCAGCTCAATTGAATGTATAGGGTTTGATAGCTACTCCAGTGACAAGAACAGCAGTACATCCTCCAACCTATCCCCTGGTGATGTTTCTGATAAGAAGTCACCCGCAGTTGGAGAACAAACCGAGAAGGTGGAGACAGCTGACAGTGTCAGCCTAGTTGCAGATGACGATGAGGACACAATGTCATATAACTCAGTATCTGAATGCACAGCACCCACTGTGTTAGACACAGATGAGAAATCAGTTAGCCCATTCCCTAAAACTATTAGAGAAATTCCGAGAAAACTGCCAGAGAAGGATTTCTTACATCTGGAGCAGGCTGTGGTGGCACAAAAGATGCAGATTAGTGAGAATTCATCCAATGATGGCTCCTGGTCTGATCGCACATTGAATGCAGATAATGAAAGCGTTAACTTAGAGGGAGTCGCTGAAGATCAGAAAAAGGAAACCGAACAGGAGGACACTTCAATCGAAAAGCTAAGTGATTCTTCATCGTTTTATAACGTTAACATGTCAGGTGAATTGATTCACTCTGAAAGCTCGGCTTTCATTAATGTTGAGGGGCAGCAATGCGGTGGTGCAGACAGCAGTGAGTCTTCCCAGAAAGAAGGCAGTGTCAAGGAAAGAACGTCTCCAGTGAGTTCGGAGAGCAAAAGTGACTTAGTCAAAATCGGCTCAGATAGAACTTCTGGTCACACTTCTGGCGATGAATTAGAAACAGCAACATCGTCTGACATAGAAATCATACCCAGTCCCAACGGTGACAACGGGAATGTGTTTCTGAATAGTCCAGGGAAGTATGGCTTCAAGCAGGCTAAGTTTGATAGGTCAATATCTCCAAATTTTGTTGAAATAGTGCTCGGGAGGTCATTGGCCGAAAAAATCCGAAGGCACAACAGAGAACTGTCTGAGGTATCGATTCAGAGTAACACTAGTGATGAGAGCCAAGGCTCGGAGAGTGATCGGTTGACGAAGAGGCTGTGTGAGATGGCAGAGGTTTTAGACGCTAGAGAGAACAGGCTGATGGAAGTGAGCAGGAATTATGCAGAGCTGGTAGAAAGCAATGCCAGTTTGAAAAATCAGGTGGAATCCCTGCTAGCGAAGCATGAGACAACGGATACAATAACTGAAGATTACACACAAAGGATGTCCGCTTTGGAGAAAAAGTTCCAACACGCCATTCGGGAAAAGGTATGATTTTTCAGTCTCGTATATATTTAAATCTTTATCCACTGTAACTCTCATAATTAGTAGGATTACTCTAAAGTAGGTATTACATTTCAATAAATACATGTATTTATTTCTCAACTCTAAAAAAAGTCACAAATGTGTTATTATTATTATCTATATGCAATCCTTTGTGACCTATATTTAACTTTGCTTTTTGTTCCCCCATATTTTTTAACCTACTTCAGTGTTTGCAACATACATTACATTATATATTTTTTATTATGAAGTATCAAACAACTAAAGTCATACTCATGAACATATGTTCTCTATGTAGTCCCACAGGATGGAAATGGTCATTGCAGCTCAAGGACCAAGCCTATTAATATAATTATACATATAACTGCCTCGTTTGCTCAGTGGTCGCAAGGTCGAATGCCGAGCGTGGTGTCTTGTGTTCGATTCCAAAATTTTTGTCAAAGATCTATTGGATTTTTTCTGAATAGAAAAATCTCAGTAAGTAGCCCGTAGTTTGGAAATGGGCCTATTACATGGGACCTTAACATAACTGGCGAAACATGTGTGATGTTCACCTCTGCCTACACCTTTGGGTAAATACAGGCGTGAGTTACGTTATGCTGTAATGCAGTCTGTGATGTTTGTAACTGAGTCGACAGGTCCACACCTTTCAACCTCCTGAGGACATTGACTAGCTTCGTGTTCATGGTACCAACCTCTTACATAGACACCCAGTAATGGGAAGCATCTGCTTCTCACTACCACTTGGTGCAATCATAATACCACCTCCAACCAAATAAACATGGAAATTCTGCTATATTTGTAAACAATGTAAGAAACGCATTGTCACTGATATCGATTGTTATCTTTACATTTAATTGAAACCATTAGACACCAAGGCTTATCATTTACTTTAGATAGTCATCTGTATAAAAATAACACTCGGGTGGCAGTTCTATGATAATCATATACATAGTAAGAATTGTACTGATCTGGACACTTACACTTGAGAACTGAGTAGGAACACTTTAAGTGCTTGTAAATGCCATATATTCATATAAGTTGCAGTGGATTGCGTACACTGCTATTTTTGCAGAAATAACTGTGATGGTATAATTGAAAATGGCTCAGTGTACATAGATTACGCAGTGTATATAAGACTAGACATGAACCGCGTGAAATAAATAAAGTTTATTTATTTATGTGTTGGTATTGCTTATAATTTTTCCTTAAGAAACCAGTTATCAAAACCTTTTTTTTCTTAAGGCCAGAGTTTTCCTTATAATGAATACTAAAATTAATATTGTTCTACATTTCTGACGCGTAGTAGCTTTTGTGTACGACTGGATCGGTATCACCGTCACACGTACTTAGAAACAGCATTTCACATTATTTGTGTTTCGGTGTGAGTGAGTTTCTACTTCATAATGTGAAATAAATTTTTAGGATCAACTTAGAAAGCAGCTAGACAATATGAAAGCAGAAACGGCTCGCAAGGTCTCCCAGGACTTGGACAACCTATTCAAGGAGAAAGATGAGATCATTGCCCAGCTGCAGGAGGAAGGCGAGAAGCTGGCGAGGCAGGAGTTGCAGTACTCCACCATCATCAAAAAGCTGCGAGCTAAAGAGAAGGACAATGAACAAGTTATTAAAGGCCTCAGGGACAAGATAGCGGAGCTGACCTCCGAGCTGGACCGGCTGCGCAGGGCGATGTCGGCGAAGGAGGAGCTGGAGGTGAGCCAGATCGAGGCGGTTTACCGGCTCACGAACACCAACAAGAAGCTCGACGCTGAACTCATCGAGACTAAAAGCGCTCTAGACGACACGACCCACAAGCTGGACAGTGCGCGCACCTCCCTCGAGGTGGTCCGGAAGGAGTTGGCCGAGATGCAGCGGAGCGCAGGCGAGCTGCAGAAGCAGAAGGAGGCGCAGCAGCAGGCGCAGGCGGCGTGCGAGGCGGCGGAGCGCGAGGCCGAGCTGCTGCGCCAGCAGGTGCGGCAGCTGCGCGCGGAGATGGTGCGCGAGGAGCAGCGCTGGGTGGCCCGCGAGGAGGCGCTGCGGCGCGAGGCGGCGGAGGCGCGCGCGGCGGCGGAGCCCGAGGCGGAGGCGCCGGGCGCGCTGCTGCTGCAGCTGGCGGCCCTGCAGCGCGCCGCCCTGCAGCGCGACCAGGCGCACGCCGGCCGCCGCGCACGCGCAGCTCCGCCTGGCGGAAGCAGAAGCGGCGGCAGCGAAAGCCCAAGAGCGAGAGAGGCTGGCTCGCGAGGAGTGCCAGGCGCTGCAGGAGCGGCTGGCGGCCGTGCGGGCCGGGGAGCAGCAGGCCGGCGCGCGCCTGCAGGCCGTCAGCGAGCGCTGCCGCCTGGCCATGCAGCGCCTGCAGCAGCTGGCCGAGGACCTCTCCAACAAGATCGGCGAAATGGAAACGCTGAAAAGCGATTTCGAGGCGACCGTGGCGGCGCTGCAGGAGCGCGCGCGGCGGGCGGAGCGCCAGCTGGCCGCCGAGCGCGCCGCCCTCGACGCGGAGCGCAAGCGGAGTGCTATACTGCAGGAGCAGCTGCCCACGCGGGGCGACGTGTCGCCGGTGAATTCCGTCGTTTCCGATTCTTTCTCCACCTCGTTTTGGAACTCGCAGGAGGAGGCCCCCGCGGCGGTGTCGGCGCAGGGGGTGGAGGAGGCGCTGGCCGCCCTCACGCGCGCCGACGGCGCCCGCCGCGCGCAGGCCGCCGCGCTGGCCGCGCTGCGCGCCGAGCGGGCCGCGCTGCGGGACCAGCTGGCCGCGCTGCACGCCGCGCTGGCCGAGCACCAGAACCTCCAAGAGCAATACGACGCGCTCCTGCTGATGTACGGGGAGAAGGAGGAGCAGGTGACCGAGCTGCAGCTGGACCTGCAGGACGTGACGCAGCTGTACAAGGCGCAGCTGGACGAGCTGGTCGCGCTCAAGCGATAGTACCCGCCGGGAGACATCTGCAGCACCCCCAACACCTCCAACACCCTCACACCGAGCCGCCAGCAGTGTGCTGCGGGCACCGGTAGCACACTTCACAATGTAGCTGCAGGTGTTAAACTAGCAGATGTGGTTTTGAGTGATCATCACAAGAAAGCTATAGGTGTACAGCTGGAAGCCGCAGGCACCTGGAGTGGTCGTCACAGGCAGATTGCTACTGGTGTTCTATTAGACACTTGCAGTGGTTCTTATAAAGGAATCGCTACTAGAGTCAAACTAAAATCACATAATATCGCTACAGGCGTCGAGTTCGACACTGAAGGCTGCTTGCCAGTAGAAAGATATTCTAGAGCAGGTGTTCCACCTAGTTGCATCGACTTGCAGGTGGTGACAAATAAGCAGTTACGAACATCCACTAAAGTTGTGACAAGCTGCAGTGAAGTGCTGCAAAGCGATAAAGTAAACAATTTGAGGTATTCAAAGAGTTGCAGCGACTTGCAGGTTCAGTGCGGAGATATAATCTGCAAAGGACTGTATTAATATAATTATATTTAGCTAATCACTTCAAGCTACTAGGTATTACATTCCTTCGTACCATGATGCATGTTGCAAATCGTGTGTTTGATTCGTCCTTGCCGTTATATAGAATACAATCGAGAATACTGTGCACTAGAACAATAGATGAATAGTCGTTGATAAAACAAAGGTAATTTACTAATTGTTAGTTTGTTTAGGGCATGCATTGAAATAGAAGGCTGTGCAGGCTCGACGGATATATTGTATAAGATGACACTGTTTAGAAGGAGGCTCGCAAATGATTCGATGAAACTTTTAGTCGTTTAAAGAATGAAGATATACAGATCTGCGAACAATTTTGAAAATGGACCGGTACGCTCGGTCGGTACATCGAATTGGAGTCGTGATGCGAATGACGTGGAAGTTCGCGCTCCTGCCAGCGCGTGACGTGTGACGTGAAGTAAGTTGCCAGATGGTAGTAGCGTGAACAGTTGCAATGTATCTGATAAAATATATATGACGAGCGCAGTGCCCACGGCTTGGCCCGCGTCATACAAACTTCTATTCCCTTTTACACCACTTTAGGGGTTGAATTTCCAAAAAACCTTCCTTAGTGCTTGCCTATACTATAAAAAAAATCGACACGCAAATTTTCAAGGTCCTAGCCCCAGTAGTTTGGGCTGTGCGTTGATGTCAGTCAGTCAGTTCTGCCTTTATATATGTAGATGATTCAAGGTTTATTAAACAAACTCAGATTCTTACCATGTAATGCTCACTTAGCTTATATCAAATAATATAATTGTGTAGGATGAATATTAGTGATTATATTATAGATCAAAACAATTTTGAAGAAGCCTCTGAATGTTTTCATATCTGATACTCACACTCACTCACAATGTATCTCGGGTTCAATTTCTCTACAAAGTTGTTACAGCAATTGAATGTGGGTTATTTTGTTGTACCACTTTTAGAATTAGCAACGGAGAGAGATCAGACATTCACGGGCTATACCCTTCCTTTCCTAACCGTTAATGTGTGAAGTAGATGAATACATTATCAGCATGGTAACACAAGTCATTATTACCACACAACAAATGATTCATAGCGTGTATATATTCATTTCTCTTTTTCTTAACATAAATTTTTGATAGATCTAAATGTGAGCAGTTTTATTAATATAGAAACTAGAGTTAGTCACATGATGATTCAATTTAAAAATTAATGTATTAAAAATATCTTCTATTTCCTACAAATAAGACCCAATTGATCAACCCTTACTGTCTGTCATTAGGCTAACAATCACCTACATAGGATCAAAGTGGGTTAAATTATTTGCTTATTTAATAGACCATTTTGATTTGGATTTCATATTTGTATATATTTTTGTAAATATCTAAAATGTTATTCAATTTCATTAAATGTTTGGTTCCTTTGTTTCAGTTATATAAAAGTAATTTGCAACTTTTAATGATGTTAAAAAAAATTCTGTCAGCACATCAAAATGTATATAATCAAAAAATATATTATTAATACAAAAATACATTTTGATTTATACGTTTCTTACATTTAAAAAAATTCAGTTGTTGCAAAATTACTGTTTTAAATAAACACAATGCGATTTCATTTTCCTCTGCATTCTATAGAATATTTGATAATTATAAACTTGATGTGTGTGTTGTGCAGGGCGTGTACATAGCTTCTATTGTGATATTATCATCGTTATGCTGTATTAAAATACTAAGTGTAATATCCCTTAAATATACAAAAAAAATGTAGCGGAAAAACTTGTAACGTTGTAACTTTATTCGGTGGATTAGCTTAGTGATTCCGCAGTATTAGTTTAATGAATGGACTTATTGTTAAATTTTAAGTGCTAACAATGGCGCTAGACACTAATTATTACTTAGTAGCACTGACGGTGACAGATTATAGGTGTGAGTTTGGTGACGCCATTAGTAGGGTGTTAACAATTTCGGCTTTCCAATTTTATATATAATTGTATTGTAAACTGTAGCAGCATAAAAGTAGCTTCCTCAGCTGTAATCGTCCGATTGTATTGTCTCGTCTTTAGCATCATATTTAAATATTGAAATAAACCTGTTTCAAAGTCCCCAGGCTTGATACAACTTAAAATAGATTTAAAATGGTCTAAACTTAATTTCTATTTTGAAGCAGTTCTATTTCGATGTGCTATATTAGTTGTGTAATTTTAACTTATATGTCCTTATATAATTCATGCAATGTAGAATTTCAATGTTTATTATATAAAATATCAAAGATGCAGTATGCAGAATTTATGCCAGAATTATTGTTTATATTCAATTAAATGAATCGAGCTACATGTTTTTTTACTTATACTTTACCCATCAATACATCGAGAATATGACTGAATATATTATCAATTCATAAGAGTTAAAATGAATCAAGTGACATTGTAAAAATATTTTGTGTATTAGGCGTTTTTGTCAGTAGTTATACTGTGACAAAAAAAGTTACGTTTTCATGGTAAATAATAAAAATATATAATCAATGCAAATAAACTCTTAAATAACAGATTTCATAATTTATCTCTGTGCTTTTGAACTGCCCTTAGTTTTGGCACTTAAGCCTCCTACCCGGGATATATGAGGGAGACGGGAGTTTAGTTTCAGATTACAAATAAAACTCAACAATTTGACATACACCATTTATTAATATAATGAGTAAATATGAAGCGATACAAGCATAGCACCAGCGAATGCTTCTCGGAGCGACCAAATAACAACAATGAACAAGCAGGTGACTATATTGTATCATCTGATGTAATTTTGTACAGCACTTGTATGATTTAACATTTAAAAGTCCTGTCAGTACATTGCAAATGCATATTTGCAGTAACTTGACTAACTACATAATTATGATTAACGGTTCATATACGCTACTGATTGTCGATTTTAAAGGACATTGCTCTTATAAAAATATACATATATGATTTCGTGGCGTGACACTTAAAGTTCTTGTGCTAAAACGCCTTCCACTAATTACCTAAAATTCCTTGTTGGTGAGTTTTAATAAGAACATCGAATATATTTCAGAAGTTATGAGTTTATTCGAAATAGTGGATATAAACTACCACGATTGAATTAGTTGTTTTTGCCATAAGTAATACACAACAGCAACTTCAAGTCCTAAACAAGTTACTTTAAAAGTTATCTATGGTTCACATCACTAAACGACGGCTGTGAGTTTTCGAACTACACTCACCAAAGATAAGTAAGTACTTGTCTGCTCTAACACAGCTACTACAGACTGCATATTTGTTATTTAACCGAAGCATTCGCTGTCACAGTCACACTACACTACACTAAACATGAAAGACCGATAAATTTAGACTACACGCTACATCCGCTCGTGAAGGGCCAGCGCATACATAATATATCTAATGGAGCTCATTTTCTGCTTTCATAGATGTTATTTATCGACAACTGAAATTTAAGACATACAGACAAACAACAAAAGCAGTTCGACGTAAGGAAATTACATTTTTCAATGCTTTAGTCACATACTTCTGAAACAAGGGATATATGTCATAACAACTTGTCCACACTTTATTGCCATTATTCAACTGTTATTAATATTGCGTATTGCGGAATAGTTGAAATATATTGTACACAATACACATATGCCGAGCCATAAACAATAGCTACATATATGCGGTAGAAGCTGCATGTAACATTCAAATTTTCTTGAAGCTGAAAGTTTAATATTGTAGACATAGTTTGTTACGGACATTATTATCATTTCCTTCCTTAATATGTTATTAAACTACATTATTGTTAAGAAAATCTTAGTCTAACTTGATAGGATGCCAAAAACTCGGTGATAGAACCTATCCAGGTTCGCCCGGGTGAGTACCACCGCCACACCTATTTCTGCTGTGAAATAACTCTTACGAGTTGTGTCTTAGCTTGAAGGGTGTGGCAGCCGGCATACATGAATGCAAAAGGCGACTATCTTATACCTTAGGAGTAGCAACAAACTTGTCACTCGATTGCGAACAGAACAATCTGTTTTGAGTTGGTTGTGGTTGTGTTGGAGTTGGTTACAGCTGGGCTGCAGCGGTCACTTACCATCAGGTGAACTGCATGCCCGTTAGCTGTTCTAAATTTCTTTAAAAATAATTATATAACTTGATCAAAATTTTTCATCACCATTGTTTCAATTCCATACATTCGTTAATATAACAATTTTGCCAAACTTATAATTCAGTTTAGTAAGGTTCTACACCAGTGTTTAACTAAATTTTTAAAGAAATTTCAAGAGTCAATAAACAAGCAGAAAATGAGCTCCCACTACAATAAGAACTACTAATATATTATATAATATTGAAAAAATGTTAAGATTATTATATTTTCCCCATTCCGTGTTAGCATTATGGCGATGCGATCGCACCAGTAGTGTTACGGGTACCTTACTATATAGAGATAGATTACACTTCGTCAAAGCACACCAATGATTTTAAGCTATTACATCTATTTTTTTCTTACTGCACATAATATGGAGAAGTGCTAAGTCGAATAAGAACGAGGCAAGAGCATTTTTTTTTTAGATTTTTTCATTTTTTTTTGTCTTGCCGGTCGACTGCCTAAATTACAAATTATAGAAGAGAATCCCACGGTGGGGTCATCTCGTCCATAAGAACCTATATCGTTTGCGTCATGGGTGGTACGGAACGACTTATCGACTGTAGTATAACCTAGGCGTGGCGGCCCGCCGTCCGGGCCGGCTCACGCTGTAACATGAATATTTGACATCAAAACGTATCGTACAACGGGAGGCTCGTCCACTTACATTTCGGAAACAAACAGATTGGAGTATAGAGAATACGCATCGAGAACATCTCGCGGATTCGTGAACTGCGTCGCGGGGTGCGTGACGTCGAGGCCGGCACGGAGCCCTGTCCGCGGCCCGACGCGCCGCCGCCCTGCTGCCGGCGGCCCGAGCCCTCGCGGCCGGCGCGGGCCCGTGGCCCGGCCTGGCGCGGCCTGGCCCGGCCTGGCGCGGCCTGGCGCGCGCTGGCCCGGCCTGGCGCGGAGCGCTGCTGCGCTCGCGGGAGACAGAGACGGGGGACGCCCGTCTCGCTCACACCCAGGCCATCCATCCCTCGTACATCAGGCACAGGTTCTCTGCGCTCGTCGCTTCTGATATTATGGATTCCACCTGCGCGGCGGGGTGCGCGCGGCGCTCCAGCTTGAGCCGCACGCGCTTCCACACGCCCGCGCCCGTCGCGCTGCGCGGCCGCGCGCCCGCGTGCCTTGGGGTGGGCGCGCGTGGCGTGGCCGGCTGCTTCCGCACGCTCGCCTCCGACCAGCTGTTCGGCAATTCGAGCAGCATCTGCAACAGCGCCGGCAGGTCGGTGGCGAG
>DWIE01001263.1:0-11237 GCA_018248235.1 Choaspes benjaminii
GCTGAGCTTTAAGCAAACTGTGTTAACAACTCCCCCTCCTAACAAACGGGAAAAGAATTCATTTAATTTGCTCAGAAAAAAACAATAACCGACTTTACCTACTTTAGTATTCTGTTTCTGTCAATAAACATAGACCAACAAACAAAGAACTTCATTTTCAATTTATACACTATGGTATGCATAGATAGATCTGTCTATTCTCGGGCAGTATTCCTATGGCACAATACATTCCAGGCTGACTTCGACAGTCACGCGGAACTCTAATTTGATTAAGGATGGGAATGGAAAAAGTTCATTTTGAAAGGCCGATGTCAGGTACTGATATTATTATAATAATAACGGGTACTAATAATTAGATAGAAAAATATTATCAAGAAAAAAAGCGATTACCTTTTTACACAGATACCACGAGGTTCAGAGTCACTTGCGTGGTTTGACATAGTTAAAGGGGCCGATGTACAAAAATGTGTGTACTTTAGGTAGTTCCCAGAGTTAAGGAATTAATAATAACACCACTCAGTCTAGGTTATGACCTAGATAAGTCTGGACCTACCTATTTCTGCATATTCTTGTGGCTCTTATGAAAGTAAGATCTTAACAATTATCAACTTAACAACAAGGGCTTATCTTTTTGAATGTCTGCCTTTAGATTTACAACCTTCTATGATAATGTATCATTTGAGCTCCCATTTAAGATATTATACGAGCGAATTATATTTTGCAGACTTTCGGATATCGTATTACTATGTAACTAGAGGTTGCCCAGTGGTCGAAATTCGACCTTTCTTTTTTTCATTAAAGTAAATAAAATTGTTGAAAATACATGTTATGCAGTTTATATGTCAAAACAAATAATGACACGTCAAACGTCTAAATATCGATCATTGCGGCTATGATAATCCGTTTTTTTACCAATGTACGCTGACACTCTTTTAAAAAAAACGGATCATACATAGGGCGTCTCTTTTTATTTCGATACATACATGTGTTCATGTCAAACGTGTAATAGTGTGATTAATGTGTTTCTTAATGTGTTTTTTAATGAATTTTGTGTATTTCTGATGAATATTATACTTAACTATTGGGCTCTTGCACTGCTTCTCCATATAAACTTTAACTATGCCAAATTTCACAGTCCTCCGTTAACGCAATTTTCTTTAAATCGGGTACAAAGTTTTTGCTTCACGTATTAATATATAAGAAGAAGATATAGCACGTTTTATTGACGTATAACGTATTATCTTACAATACACGTTACTATACCACCTTGAAGATTAATCAAAATTAAATATTCTCAAAATATCCAAATTTCCTATAACTAGACTCAAGGTAGGTTAAAAATTCAGTGCGTGTGAACTTCCCTTGAACACTACTCGTATCTACTATTATGATAATAGCAGTAATGAAATCGATAAACTACTTGCGTCATAGGCTTACTCAATCATGTATCCTGTTTTTTCACATCAGGTACATAGGTAATTTGTGTCTTATGAGCAAACTTGTCGAAATGAATTAAAATATAAATATTGTATAAAAAAAAGGTTTATGCAGTAAACGTTTATTCCCTCGTTACGTATATTTTCCGTCTGATTCATTAAAACAATCATTATTATTTTAAGTTGATTTTGAGGTTCCTTTTTTATATTATGAAGTAGGGCATAAAATAACCTTATAGTAAGTGGCTTCAGCAGTTCATGCCACCCATAACCGATATTGTTCACCGATGACGCAGACGACCTCTGTGACGCAGAGGGTGATGAGCCCCTTAGCGAAACGTGAGGTCGCGGATTTCATTCCCGCGGCATAACGTTTTTTTCTAATTAGTTTCGTGTCTGGAATAACGTGTGGTAGAGCATGATTATGTTTGACGGGGTTGATACCACCGTCACACCTATTTGTGCCGTGAAACAGTAGTGTTCGCACTACTTGTGTTTCGGTGTAACGATGTAATAGCCAGCACACGCAACATGCGAGGCATTCGATCTATGTCTTCAAGAGTAGCACTACATCTATGATTAGAGGTGTCATAAGCTGCAGTAGCTAATTACCATCAGGCTCCTATAAAAAAAATATACTCATACTGCTCTTGGCGATAAAGTTTAAGCGCTTAGTAATTCTACTCAAATCCTGGCTATTACAACTTTTACACTGAGACAGTAGTGCGAAAAGTGGTTCGGTAATTGTTGGTTTTACGCAATTCGTATATCTTATACTCATATTAAACATAAATTTATTAGTGATGTCAAATTATTATGTAGTATACTTATTTGCGCTTGCTCTTTATGTACACGTATTTGTATTGGGCTCTGTCAGAAAAGTTTATATATTTTTTTGTAAACAGCGTCGTACTGTAGGGAACTGTATATATATCAAGCTAATATTATTTTGTCTTGCCCGGAGACATTCGTTCAATTACGATAAGATTTACAAATAACTGATATGTTTGTGTTTGCTTTCAATATTGATACCTTATAGTAATGTGGCCATTTTTGGATTGGTGTACCAACATCACAAAGTATCTCTCTGTTTATTTATATATTTGCTTTAAAAATAAAACTGTTTGGCTAAAATTTAAGATGGTTATTTTGGCAAAATTACAGCTTATGTACGAATACTTCTATATATAAGGATATCAGCTGAATTTAATTTTTTACAAGTTCATCAAGCACTTTGATGCTATGACGGCTGTGCCAGAAATAGTATCTATTGACGCCTACCTACGTCGATCTCGGCGTGGATGCACTAAGGTTTGACGCAAGTAATGTTAATGACTTTATATATACAGCAATCATCATACAGTAATGCACAAGTAAATAAAACAAAACACAAGACACTTTAACAAAGTATACGTTTGCGGTACATGCATTTTTGTGCATTTAGTACTAATGTTAAATGAATATTGTGTAAAAGGAAGATATTACCACCACCTGTATTTATATCAGTAGTAACAGATAGTTATAACTCCTCAAAATATGTACCTTTATGGAGGTGTGTAACAAGCAAGACCGCTTCGTTGTTTTTCATCATTAATTGGCGGCTTATACTTCTTCTTTCTTCTGTTTTTAATTGTTTCCAAAAGTTTTCGAAGTCGGTTTTTATGAGAGAAGAGAAAACATTGATTGAAAAAAATAACTAAAGAGACATCCTAATAGTAATAATAATAATTAAATTAACATATTATAAAAAGATCATATTTGCAATGAAAATATAAAGTGTACTCAAAACTCAAGGACTCGTATTAACATGTTAAACACACTCTTTCCTATAAGGTAACGTAACGCTAGGGACAAAACATTCTATTTATTCAATATATGACTATACATACCAACACATTGGTCCCTCGAGCATCTGACCTTGCTTGCGCAACATTGAGTATACCTGGTCTACAAAAGGAGGGTCTTATAGTTTACGTGACTGGAATGGGTAAGGCACTAGGGAAGGGAATAACAGAAAGTTTTCTAACAAGACACACAAAAATAAAAAAACTTAAGTTATTAACGTAACTTCATAGGTTAAGTATTATTTTTCTGTAATTTAATAATATTTTTTTATATTTGGCAAACTACAATTGCGTAATATTTGTATACTACGCGTAGATAATCTAAAATATTATCGCTCTATTATATCACATTACTCCTTGAAACGAAACTAACGAAGGGACTACACTCAGCCATTCGTACAAAACTGTGTATGGAGGCTGAAATTTTACCGATCGTTTATTACGTTTCGAGAACAAATATTCCCTACCTTATTTTTATTTATGAGCCCTGCCCGCGGTTATAAAACTTTTTGCACCCAATAACGAGCTTATATTTATGTAGCGCTTTGCCCAAATTTATGAATAATTCATATTGCTAATAGAAAGTTCGTGTCTTGGAAAATTCGGCCGTGTCTTTCAAAGTTGGTGAGTTTCGATCATTTTTGATAAATCCTTCGCTGAATCTAGTACTAATCGACACCTCATCTTAATTCCGGGAAATGAAAAAAACATAGAAGCGAAATACATAAAATTTATTCAAATTCAAATACTGCTGCGATTAAAGTTTTTTTGTTTATAAGGAAAACGCAATATATTGTTCTTTTGTATATTATTAATTGAACTTTAAACGTGCTTTATAAGTAGTAGTTTATTCAGATATAATGACAAAGTGTTACATAAAACAAAAGACTTTTAATAGTACAATATTGTTCTAAGTTATAAGCGACTTACAGATTCTTGAGTAATTGACAGCGGATTTCATTATGTGGAAGTGAGGACAAAGAGTAGAGTACTTCTGCGGATTTTTCCGTTGTTAATATTTAATTTTTAATAGCATATATTTAGGATTACAAATAATTAGTCGTTGTAAATAGAAAAAATATATTGTCGTCTGTTTACTCAATTTACTGCAGAATTGCGGCCTGCGATTCACAACATAAATACTGAAGAAAGTATGATGTCTTCGGTGAATTAAGTTTGACGATCCCGTCGCCGAAAGTAGCTATAAATAAAATGGGTGTAGCAGGTTTCGTCGTAAACGGCTGAAACCACCCAAAAATGGCAGACACGGCGCATTATTACGCACGCACTGTCGTCATGCGAAAGCCGCTGAACTGATGCCGGGGGACATTATGAAAAATGTATTTTCTTTTAACTCGACTCGGCGCGCCGTCCGCCGTTGACGTCACACATTCTCAACGAGCGATGCGACTCGTACAATATTCAGTAAATTAATTTAATAAACGCGTATCATGTAAATACTTGGACTTTAATAATTATTTCATTATAGTAGTCATAATGGGTCTGTGTAGTTGTTAACAATTCATACAAAACATATAGACGTGTAGGCATTAGATAAACACTTATCTTAAATATTAATGTAAGATTATTATATTATATTATACAAAGATGACCGAAGTCACTCCATTTGTTACCTATTACATCCTTACTTCTAAAATAGCCTGACTAATTTCAGTAATGCTAATTCAAATTTCCGCTACGTTGCTGCAGAGAAAACGTAATAAATGAAAATTAGGATATATCAAAATCATCCGAGCAAGTACCAGCCTTTTTACGGGTGCATTAAAATAGACTTAACGTTTTATAGCGATACATCCCAAATTAGCGGTCGTTTTATATGGATGCTATAAAATTTAATGTTCAGACAGGACACTGATATTGCGTCAGCTGATATTACGGTGTTTACAAAAATGTTATGGCTCGTGAACGCTCGTGATTAGGTAGTGGCTGACTGGCAGATACGGGTGCGAGTGACGCCTCGCGCACCCCGCACATAGCGGCCGGCGTCGGCGTGCGGCGCACTCCGCCGTGACTCGTAAAACTGCATCAAGTTCATGGAGCCAACATGGCCGCCAGGGCGCCCACCCGACTTTCCACCGTTTCATGAAATAACACCCGCACATTTTTCACACGATTGCGTCAATGGTCAGACCGAACATGCGATATTTGCGTCCGAGCCCCTATTTATAGTTTCTCCTAGCGAAAACTTGACTATTCATCGGTTTTATTTTAGAAGATGTGAAGGAAGGTAAATAAAATAGTACGGAATTACTCCTGGACGATTCGCGGTTTGTTTTGTTTGCGCGGCAAAGTGCAGGATTTGGACTCGCGCAGTCTATTTCCGAGCGCATTGGAACGAATATTTATAATCGAGATCGTCACTCCAATCGAAACTATGTTTTGTTAAAGCTAAGTAAAGAACGAGTGGTGCGAATGAAATATTTACATAAGATTATTCTTGGTGGGCACATCATTTATTTATTCCGGCCTGAGCGTCATTCTCTTTCGGCACATGGAGGCAATTACCAGTATTTTATTTAGAATGACGCATTATATTTTAATAGCGACTTATTGGAAGACCGTTTGCGTTTAATTCAATAAAATCATAGTTTATCAACTGTTAACGTATGTATTACATTCAAATGTAACATATCACATTTTTATATATTTTAACCTGCTCAGCTGACCACAAATTTTAAGCATCTTGAAAATCGTTACAATACAGCAAGTAATTATTACCGCTAAGTTTCACGTCATAGTTTTGTACGTGTTGTCTCTTGTCCTTACCACAGTACCTTACAGAGCGCATAGTTTATTGGTTCATAAAGCATTCATAATAGTTCCCCGTTGGAATTGAGTCAAGGACCGCCCTGCTGGTTTGGCACGTATTAATCGCGTCGACCGAAGGGCTTCCCAATGACGCAAAGCCTTTAATTCTGACGAAGTTATATTTGAAACAATGGATACAAATATATAAATAAAAACAGAAACACGAAAGACAGAAAGGGAATATATATGAAACATCTTTAAATATAGCTTCTGAAAAACATTATCTTTCATAAAGAAATGGTTTTCTGACGCAAACAGACCTGTTATCGTAACGGAAACGGCGTCATTGTGTATAGGTAACTATATTCGATCCCTCTATGTACAATGCTAAGGCGTCATTTCCGAGTGAGCCGCGTGCCCTGACCTTTCAGAGGGGTTAAACCTCCCTTGCTTACGTGACGTCAAAAACTTGCATGTAGCTAGCTAGCTGGACTCTTAAGTATGATGTACCTATTTACTCTTGACGCTCGTTTTGCGTAAGCCTTAATGACGACGATAAAAATAGTTGACGTAAATATTTAGTAACTTTGTCAACTGTCAGATGTAATTTATTGAATTACAGCTTTTATTTTCGACGAGGCGACCTTTTAACTTTTAGGCCTAATAAATCTTGCAAACATAGCGATTAATGTAATCTGATAATAAACCCTATGTTAAAGTATTCAAATGTGTATTTGCATAATATTGAATATGACAAATTCTATAAACATTATTATGTTTTTTACAGATTGCGAATCCTTAATTCGCAAGATGCTTGTGTTAGAACCGATGAAGAGGTACACGATAGAACAGATAAAGAAGCACAGGTGGATGGCAGTGGAGCCCTACGTGGTGACCACGATGGTAGACCCGGTGCGGAGTCCGGCGCACGCCCCGGTTCACCACAGCAACGAACCGAACGAGCAGGTGCTGAGGTTGATGCAGAGTTTGGGCATCGATCCTGTCAAAACCAAAGAGAGCCTCCGATCAAACAGCTACGACCACCACGCAGCTATTTACCTCCTTCTGCTGGAACGGCTGCGCGCGCGGGCGGCTGGCGGTGCTAGCGTGTCCACTGCGAGTGACGCCCGCAGGCCTACGCGAAGACCCTCCTCCGTCGCAGACCAGGCCCTCTCAAGGGAAGTTCATGATGCCCGACGGGAACATCACAACAGATTACTACATGCGGGAGATCCGCAATCTAGAGAATATAATAGAGCAACTCCAAGTATAACTGCTACAGCGGTTGACCCCTCGACAGCCGAGACTCAAAGGCTTCTCTCTCTAGCAGGTGTGAATATGACTGAACAACGGCTGCTTCAGCGAAACTCCGATCCCACAGAAACACATAGGAGTTTTTTAGTAGGAAGCCACGATGTTTCATCGAGCCGCAGTCATGAATCAGAATCCACAAGGCTGCTCTCTCTAAGAAATGTTGATGTCTCCCAATCGAATCAAAGGTTAGGTGCAAAATTAAGTGATGGTGCCGGCCCACCGCATCGCCTCCTCACTTCTACGTTCGAACAACAACAGAACATTTTGAAACAGTCCAGCGAAGACTGCAGACGCCTGCTTCAGCAGTCGACAACTGTTGCGAGTGTTGCCACCGAAATAAATAAAAATGCAAATGATGGCACCAGACTTCTGACATCCTCAAGTTTTGACTCAAAGTGTGCTATCGATGGCGGACGAGGGTCGTCAACAGCTGATCACAACGCGATTGCAAATTTCTTGCAAAATTCAGCATCAGCTACAAATTTTAATATAGAAATGAAATTGCCCAATTCAACCACGTTCACCATGTGTTCGGAAGCAGCTAAACTTATGAATACATTACAACAGTCTCCGTTACCTTTAAAGGGTACTGTAAACTTGAGTACTAGTCCAATACCATCTCAGTTCACAGATACGAAACTCAGTAGTGTATTAGAACAGCCAAAGCCTCTAGAATCAAGTAGGCTCGTGTCCCAAGCACAGCAGCAGGACCTTGCCCGACTCCAGACTAGCACACCACCATTTAAAGACTACATGAATCATCATCTTCCAGCATATGCTTATTTACAAAATGCAGTTTTACCACCGATATCGAGTGAAGTTAATTATTCCGTGGCTTCTGCTACTGGCGAATTATTTCCCAATACCCTGTATAGACCTGATAGTAAATTTTCACTAAACAGATATACGACGAGCCAAACTTACACGCAAGTTATTCCCGGAGGTACCACAGAAGCGGCAAAATTTCAACAACAGTATTCGTCGTCGACCGACGAAGGTTGCGAGACAGATATGGAGGATGTCCCAAACGTTCCAAGCGGAGTGCAAAACCGACTGAGCTCCTACGCTAGTTCTAGCTCTAGTAGTGGAGTCGTCACGTTCTTCAATAATAAAAGCCTCAGTCAGAATCTAAGCTGTGATTCATCGCAAAGTAATTTTTCGACTTTCGAAAGTATTGATTATCAACTCTCAGATTGTTCCAGTGAATTGGCTAGCAGCTTGCCCAGTTGTACGTCAAACGAAGACAAATTGGCGTATGAGAATAATTCCTTAGTTAATACTAGTCCAATGCATCCATGTGTTTATATATCTACGTACAATAATAAAACTCCTGGCACTGGTTTTATCGCCAGACATAATCCACTAAATTATCAATCGGCAAGTAAAAATTGTACTCGAGCGGTGACTCGAAGTCCCGTAGATTTTAGAGAAGGACGTCGGGCGAGCGACGGCCTGGTAGCTCAGCAGGCTGCTCAATCCAACGACGCTCAAAAAAACAGTTTAGCGTTCAACAGCCAGAGGCTAAATGAAAATTGTAAAGCCAAAGGCGTACTGGAACTGCATCTGGTTCAGAAAGAAGCACAAAAGTTGAAAACACAATACCAGGCCTCCATCCCGGTCGAAGAAATGACACAACGACAAATCCAGCACAATCAATTCGCAGCTAATTTCACGCCACATTATTTAGATACTAAGACTCCTACACCGAAACGTATCAGTCTTCCCGAAACATTCAATTATTCTAGTACCTCGCCACCTATGCCAGCGAGCCCAAAAATGGTCGCACAACTTCAGGAAGGGTCAGATTTACCACATAGTGCCACGGTATCTCAAGTCAGTAAGCCGCCACTACAACAACAGCTAATGCAGCATCGATTATTTCAACAAAAGCGGCAGTTATTACAAAAACAAATGACTCCTCCGAATATACCTCCTCATGAAATGGGTCCACTCCATAGTCTTCAAGTCGGCGGTTTGAGCAGGAGGCAAATGCTTCGCCAACAAAGTTATAAAATAGCTCAACAACAACAAATCCTTCCACCGTTGCCTTTAACGGAGTCGGAGAATAGAGACTTGCTAGCGTTTCAAGCTATAGTGGAGGATCCGAATCGAACAATAAAACAAAAGGCTGATGAAACTCAGGAAGAGTCTCCAAAATTTGCTTACCAAGGCTCCATGGAAATAAGCATAATGAACAAAGATAGGTTAGGAAACGAGAACTGGTCGAATTTGCCATCCAGTCTGCAATCAGCTTGCCAGATATCGGAGCTCGCTGGTCGACGGGAAGGAAGAGAATCGCGCGAGGGAGAAGCGGAAGCAGGGACACACTCCTCATTGGAGGCACCAGTCTGGCCCGGACAGTGGAACGCCGGTCTCTTCCAACCCCAAACTTGTTTCCAGGTATTCCAACAAATCAACTAAGTAGATCTCCACGTAAATTGTAGCCGTAGATTTAGTATCGTCAGTTGTTTGCACGTTCTGTAGAGGCCGACCATGATTATCTCTATGGAGCAATCACCTCTACGTTAAGTATGATGTGATTGACACATGTTCGTTATCATCATACTTTTGAGCATAATACTGAATAGTTGTTGTTATAATTTGACCAATGTGCAGCGGCGGATTTTGTTACAATACACTTGGATCGAATTTTAGGTTCTCGCAAAAAAAAGTTGTTTAATTTTCAGTTATATGACAATACTGATCATGTACTTAAGACCTGCAAGCACAAACATTGATAATTAAATCCGCCACTGTCGATATGGTATATCTCTTTAGAGTGCATGACAATAAATAGTGCTTTAAAATTATATGTAACACTGTATGATAATGAATCACCAATATTATTCAACAACTGCCGATCGTTATAAATAAATACTGAATAGTTAAAAATCTATTGATTGCGTTCAATGTGCAATAGCTGTTATGATGTATTAAATCTGGTATAACTACTATCATTGATAGTTTTAATAACAGTATATAATTTAAAATTAACTCAATTTGTTTTATATTATCTTCATAAATTACAATATTATACTTTTCATTCCTAATGTTCGTACTTATAGAACAGAACTCTCTGTAAGAGTTCACAACTCCATTATTTAAAATTTAACTTGCCGCATTGTATTGTATAGTATAGTATTAATATATTGCATTTTATATGTACTGAAAACATCACTTAAAATGTTCCTACATATTTATTAATTCGCTGTTTACACCTATGGTTCATTATGTTACGATTAGTAGTAAGCATCTATTTATTATTAATAATCCTAAGTTTGAAATTTGTTTTCTTTTTGAAAGTCTGTATACAGGTTTTGTTATTATTATTTGCAAATAATTATAGTTTAATTTGTATGTAAGATGTGATAGCTTTATTTAGAAAGCAAATCTTATTTAAAATACAATTTTATCCGAACACAGAATAGAAATATTCCCAACAAAAACTACTGAATTGTAATTTTTTTGCACATTCACAAATAGCCTCCAGTTAGTAAGTGGCGTAGCGCATAGCGGGCAACAATACATGCGAGTCGGTGGTCGTTAACCTGCGGCCGTCCTGACGTCACGGCACTGCAGACAAACAGTCTACAGGGGTTGCTTAATGTGCACTCAAAGTCCTTACTCTGTAACTGACCTGAAATACGTGACAAATATGTCGTAGCAGCTGACTTAATGTTAATGATTGATACTTTTGTTTTTTTATGTTATGAACTAGCACACGGGCTTGCAGTCTACCTGCTGGTAAGTAGCTACTGCAGCCTATGACATCTGTAATCACAGATACGGTGCTACCTTTGAGGAAATTGATCGAATGCCTCGTGTTCTGCGTATGCTGGCTATCACACCCTTACACCGAAACACAAGTAGTGCG
>DWIE01001264.1:0-11236 GCA_018248235.1 Choaspes benjaminii
CGGAATCATTATAATTTAAAATTTTACTCAATATTACACAATGTTAAATGGACAACACTTTATAAAAAATCCGTTGGAATAATAATTTAGTTATAATTTATAAGGGGACTTATTCAAAACTAAATGGTTGACAATAAACGCCATGTACTGCCATATCTAGAACAATGCACTCCGAGTATTTGTTCTGAGATTCCGAATACTTTCCGCAGGAGTCGCATCAGTCGGTGTATTGTCGAATGAAACGAAGCGAATGATAATGGAATTTCTGGGAACAACCCTTATGCTTGTGGGGTTTGCCGCGCAGGGCGAGGGGTGGAGGCGGCGGGCGGCCTGTCCCGGTCCATCCATCACGCTGCGGGGGTGCAATTAGACGGAGTAGATGTGCTGACACGCCGCCGCCGAAGCTAAACGCTGCGCCGCATACGCCACGTCCATCTCCCGACACTAACATAAGTTATTATAATACGCCTTAATAAATTTTATTTGTACCGTAAATGAGCTTTTACGCTATGCATATCTAATGGGTGCTTAATACGTTAGTTATTATATAGAAAGTAGGTATGTACATCGAGATCGCTATATTCGATATGCATAGGAATGTAACAACCCGATCACAGTAAGTTACGGAATGTAGGTTTGTGACTTGAGATATAATTACTAAATGTACGAGTATAAAAGATTTTATACATTTTATTAAGTGAAACTATAAGACGCTTCGCAATATTTTGAACGAAACCATTCGATAATTATAATAATACAGCTCAGATATAGCACGTGGGACTCCCATAGTAGGTAGGTACCTGTGTAATTACTGGCGCTGTGTTAGATGGGTTTCACTTGAATACAAAGTACTTAATTATGTTTGAGTAGATTAAGGACATTTATTTATTTTATTTAATCTTTTTTTCAATCAAATTTTGTATCAATATAAGTTGGATCAGAAAAACATTACCAAATTTTATTTCTGTGATTCCAATTAATTTCTTGAATAACATTTTTGAACAGGATTAAACACAACATAAATAGACTACGTATTATACAATGGAAACCGAGTATGATTGAATTTTGAAAATGTCAAATAGTAATTTAATCTATTATTTCACATTAAAAAATATGTATGTATATAATGTCAAGTAAGAGGACGCTGAGCCGATGGAGCCGAGGTGTGGCATGTCGGAGCGCGGTAGCTGCCGCCGATTATCGGTCGATAAGACACAAAAACAGCTTTTTGATTTATGAAGAAAGCTCGAGAGGCGGCTACCGGGCGCCGCACGCCCTTCCCGCGCCTCGTGGTCGTGTAGTGACGTCACCACACATGAATCTCATCGATAAATTGTAATCTTTACACGAAAACCACGGACATGGCAAATACTGTTAACGTCGATATATGATTGGAAAAACTGATTTGAAATTGGCATAGCGTAGCTATTTTTTGTAAATATAATAAAAACATGATTAAATAAAATAAATAAATACCCACGGTAACTTTTAATAGTAATTCATATATCTCAATGATAGTCAACGAAGAATATTGAACAAATACAAATGCGGCAAATTATAAAATATTCAAAAAAACTAATTGAAAGTATTGTTGATAGTGTACAGCGTACTTTATAATTAATGATGATTATATATGGGTAAAAAAAGGAAATAATAATAAATTAGAAAAATTGCTAGTAAATTTAGAAACATAAAATTTTATGTGTGTTAAAAAAAAAATATTCCATTCATCAAAAGTAGCGAGTAAGTAAGCCAACAAATATTTTTAAAAAGCCACAAATATTCCTTCTACAATGCGAATATAAGATGTACATCAAGAGTATATATATACAACAAACAAAATTAAAACAATAAGTTGAAAGGGTTTTTCAAGTTCCAAAGTAACTTGACCTCTATCGATATTGCAACGAAATCAACTCTATCGGGATCTGGGGAGTCGACAACTTTGTAGTTCCGCGGCAAGATTTTGAAACATACGATTATGCAAATGAAGCAGTCGGCCGGAGCATAAGGTTAAGCCGCCTTTGTATCTAACATTCAACTTTTATATGCAAAAGCTGAATTATACTAAATGCCTTAGTATTCATGTTTCACATTAGCATGTATTAGTACTAAGATTAAGATGGTATGTTTGGTTGTAATTCGGAATTTTCTATTCATTATTGTTTCGGTCGTATTTTAATATATTTTAAATTTATAATATAAACGCAGAACATTATTTGAAATAATTTAAGTTATTCTTCGAAGCATTTCAATTTATTGACAATACAACCGTTTCATTATTCCGTCCTGTCCTCATTTTATAATTTAAAAAATTAATAAAAAAATGCTTGCTGCTTATTATGTCGGATTAAAGATTCACTTAAATTTGTTGATAACGATTATCGTAATTAACACCTATCATAATGTTATATAATTTTATGTTTAAAATATACAAGCATTTATGGATTTAACTTTATACATCACCAATAATCAGAACAGAGTAAACATATACACAACTTTTACTTTTAAATTAAGTTAAAATTCGATTCAAATATAAACTTATAAGCAACGAGAGAAACTCGGTTTAAAATTAAAAATAAAAGTATTAAATTAATTATGGCCATTACTTCACTTTTATTTAAAATCGTTCAGTAATTTTTAGGTGTTCTTTTAGCATTCATGTTATTTAACTACCTAAAAATAAAAGTTCTACTTTTAACTTTTGAACATAAATATCAATCGCCGTTAAAAATCCATAACTGTACTATGGAGAGTATTCTGGCGTGATGCCTCGCAATGTCATGATCGGCGTTGTATTCTTAATATTTAATTTGTTTACGTTGTCTTTACTGTGATAAATAGTGATGGATACTATATTGAATGATTCTATTATGAATTAATAATGTGTACCAGCAACATAGACTCTTGTGTGATGCGGAAGCTGGGTATATTTTCAGCTCCCCTGACTCAACCAACTTCCTACAGTGCGAGTTGATAGTAGGAGTTTCGCGTCAAACACTCTATGTGCAATATTAAAATACCCATCACCAACATTTTAATATTCATATTTTAATATGAAGAAATAAATAGGCTCTATGACAATACGCCGAAGCCATAAAATTTTACTGTACTCATTGGACACGTTCCACTTAAAGCGCACAATGCCCTCGACATCGACTATTAAAATTATCGTCCCAATAACATAAAAAATCCGCGGGCGTTGTATGAAAATGTTAAAAGTGGAACCCACATAATTTTCAAAAATATAATAAATCCACAGCAATGAAAACTTCTGCAACACCGTTTTATTTTATGAACCATGTAAGAAAAGAACTTAATCAATAAAATTAATTACTTCTTACCAATAAATTTAGAAAGTAACGTAACTCAAAATACAAATAATTAAAATTATAAAATACATATAATTTTCAACAACGGTGGACTATAGATTTTTTTATGCAATATCTTTAAAATCAACTGCATTATTCTATGTCTAGCGTACTGATATAAAACACTGAGATGTTGAAAATTAAAGATTTCATTATTTATCATTACTTATAGATTGATTTCATTTCAAAAAGTAGGTATCAAGTGATCCATGATGTTAAGCGTCAATTACCGACTTGCCGGATCTGTCAGAAACATCAAAATTGGCTGAGTTCCACTAAATATCCAAAATAATTGTAACTCCGCCTGCATCGTTCCACATGGGGCCCGTGGTCGTCGTGGGCGGTCGTTCAACATCGTAGATGATGTCACTGTTGACGTCCGCGTCGCACTCACTTCGCCTATACGGTACACCTCTACCGATAGAATATGTCTCCTAGGTTAGAGTGGGCTTCCACCATTAAATGCCGAGAATTTGGAAAAACAACAGTGACAACGAAGCTAATTACCATTTTGCAATCTCGAAACAGACATTGCAGTGGAAGTGGAGAATGCGGCATAAATATATGGTGAAAAAGAGATTCCAACAACAGAAGCGCGTGCTAATTGGTATAATGAGCATTTTTTATCGTTATGCGTATTCCACTTATAGTGTATGCCTACAACTCATGCGGCCTTTTATCGTTTGTGGAATTGGATTTGAGCAGTCACAATTGTGGACGCTGCGGGTAATTAGTGGAATGTAGCTGTTGTGTCAAAATTCTCACTGTCAACGTCAAGTGTCAAAGTTGTGTTGATTGGTAACGTGTGAATCTTATAACAGCGGTTTTTAGGTTACCTAATTGTAATTAACGCATTCATACTATACGTAGTTGATTCTTAGAATCATGGGCAAAATCAGAAAACGAAAGCTTAATAAATCAAGAAATGATTCAGTTAATGATGTTTCTGATGAAGAACTTGTTCCAGTAGACTCCAAAGAAACTACAATTCAGACTATCATCGACCAGTTACAGGCAGTGAATGTGGAAGAGAAATATTGTGGGCTGCAGACACTGGCACTATTTATAGAAAACTCTGAGAATGTTCAGCTAATTATAAACCGCAGTCTGGTGAAAGTGGTGGCACCACTGTTGATAGACTCGGTTAGCTCGGTGAGGAATGCTGCTGCAGGTGTGTTGAGGAACATGTCAACAATCAGGCTAGAGATATGTGATGCTCTAATGGACCAGGACGTTATGACTCCGTTGACTTGTTATTTTCACGAGCATGCGGAGTCATGGACACCAACATTAAAGTCAAAAACAAAAGATGAAGATATTGAAACATTTATCCACTGCATCAATTTGTTGATGAATTTGTGTGAGAGTTCAGAACTGGCAATAAAATATGTTGGAGATTCAAGAATTCTAGATATACTGCCCAAATTTCTGGATTTGCCTACATTTGGCAGCGACATAGCTATAGCTGTTATGCAATGCTTGTTTGTAGTTGTAGAAGATAATCCAGTGGCCATGGAGAAGGTAAAATCTACTTCAGAAAAACAATTGCAAGAGCTGATAGCAATTGAGAGCATAGAGCCATCTATGTTACTACTAAAAACCTTAGCTGCAGGTGTCACTATAAATGTTTGTGGTGGTAATATTACAAAATTGCCAATTAATGTTATCAACGAAATTACATCAATTTTAGCCAAAACTCTATCAATTGACCATAGATTAGCGTGTAGTCAGCTTTCAAGTAGTGTTCCACTATGTGGTGACTCTGGGAAGGCTGAAGTTCCCAAAGGGAAGGAAGCGCAGGTGTTAGAAAAACAATGTACATCAGTATCTCAAATGCTAGATGCACAACAAACTGCCATTGAAATAATAGCAAATGTGTGCTCATGTGATGACAGTGATGAATCATTAGGGGGAAGTGAATCATCAGATAATGAAGAGATGGGAGATGAGGCAGAACTCTGCAATGATGAAGAAACTATCCTGGCCGAAGATAAACTTCCACCCGAGTTATTGGAAGCCTTTGTTTCTCTTGAATTATTTGATAAAATATGGGCCAGAACACAATTACCAGCGGATAATGTTTTATTAATACTTCGAGAATATGAGGGTACAGAACTTATTTGTAAAAAGACTCACAGCCTTCAAACTAAGGCACTACTTTGTGTAAATAACATGTTAGCTGCTCTACCAATAGAAAATCTTGGAGGTGTGAATGGAGTTTACAAAATTTGGGTTGATACCGGAAAACTTATATTTAAAAAAGAATCTGAATATAATCTATTGGAGTCCGCAACAGCAGTGATGAGAGCTGCCTTAGATAAAATCAAATTTACAAACAATGGGAAAGTTGGTGAATGTAATCTATTTACCGATTTAGCCTTGACAGATATTGAGATGATGGTCACAGGAATAAAAGAGTGTCAAGTGCCAGAAATAAGATCGAATCTTATTCGCATGATTGGAATACTAGCTCTTCTCCTTGTAAACAGTTTAAATGACACAAGTGCAAATGTCATATGCACTATCACAGAATTTATCTTAGAACAGGCACATAAAGAGAATGAAGTGTGGGTCTTGGCCGAAGCCATTGATACCTTAGTAGACTTGTATTCAGAAGATGAAACTGATATATTAGCCGCCAAAGTAAAATTGGTTGACAAATTGGCAATTTTGGCTCCCATTTTAAGAAATAAGGCACGCCAGCAAAAGAAACTTCCAAAGGAATACAAAGTTCTCGTGACCACTGCGAATTCTAACCTGCCGCGGTTTATTAAATATAAGAAGGGAAGGATAAACAATTTGCCAAGTTCTTAATTTTTTTTATTAGTTCTTTATACTTTATGTATGTATTATGTTTATTGTATTAAATTTACGAGATGGCAAGAAAATAACATTTTGACAATAAATATTTTAAATAAAAATTATTCGTTTTATTATGTGAAAAATAAAACCGCAGGTGAAATAATAAATAATAATATATTAAAACAATGGATAGTAACAAACAATACAAATCCCAAATGTGGTGTGATTTATAACATAAATAGGAATCTTGTACATTTCACTAAGACTTTGACTTAACTAAGATTATACAGAGCACTTACTTTTTTAAATTTTGACAAATACGACAGTAAACTTTATTTTTATACTAATGAATTAAAGTCGACATTCAGTTAAATAACTACTTTATTTCTCAAAGCAGTAATGAGGCATGTTGCCCTTACTGTAATCTACGGTAAATGATAACATTTGTTAGTACCATGACGGTATTATAATAAAATTACTTTAAATAATCGTTGACTAAATTCTAGTACTATCGGACCAATAACAAGTGGGTACTGATAACAAAAGTTGTTGGGAATCTGATATTGATTAAATCAAGTTCTTCGTCACATTTTATATTTATTCTTACCAATACAGTAAATGCTCTTACATTATTATGATATTTTTATATCAAGACCTACTTATTTATCACATTTGTTAACTTAACTCATGTATGGCAAATATTTATGGAGTACCATTTGAATACGTACTTAATTAATATAAATTTACCAAACGCGTATTGCTCCCTTTGATTTTGTTTACATTATCTGAATATTAATAGATGACGCGAATTTACTAAAGAACTGAGTAATTATTCAGAACGTAAATAATTAAATTCCGATGTGTTGGAAACATATGCGTGATATTTAAACAGTTTTGTTTATGTAACTTAACGTTAGATAAACATTATTAACACTACTAGTACAACGTGGATTACGAAATGCTGATGATAATACGTGAGATAAGCGAATGATTGATGATTTTAGATATCATTAATTTTTAGTTACGATGTATTCTCGCACAAGTAATTAAAAAACAACTGAAATTAAAAAGTTAAACTGTGTATCAATGGTTACATACATAATAAAATAATAACATTGAAATAAATATAAAAGTATTGCACGACCCCGTGCGTTTAGGATACTAAATAGGTAGAATTTTTGAGATCTTGTATACTTTTGAAGAAAAAAAGATAAACATCGTATTTAACATCGTAGTTATTGATTCTAATAGTTTTGATTGTTCTTAGCAAAAGTTCATTTTTACTACGTTTGAATGCTTCCATTTATTGATGAATCACCGTAGTGGCTTCTTCTTGGCTTTGGTATTGGATTTGGTGACGTGACATCATTGGAGTCAAATTTTCGTCTTATGTCTGATACAGATGGCCGATCGTTAAGTATATCATCTTCGATCAAAGCAGAATTCAGTTTATTAATTTCTCTTTCCAATTCTCTAGTGGCTATATCAATTTCAATAAATTCCTTTTCCGTACTGGAAACAGAATTATCGATACTCTTTTTTCTTACGTCCTCGTAAACTCTACAGGTAACTTTCTGTGGTTCCTCGTTCCTGTTAATGTCCACGTTAGTATTTTCATTTAAGTTGATATCATAGGTTACATAACTTCCATCTAGAGTGTTTGTTAGACTCTTACTTCTTTTATTGGAAAGGGAATGAAAATCTTCTAAATTCCCGCGACGTAGTCGGATGTCATCTTCATTGACACTTGAATTTCTCCGATATTTTACTATATCTATCGTAGAGAAAGCGACTTTATTTAAAATATCACTCTCTGATTCTGCATTCTTTACAACTACTGATGCGCTTGTATCTACATCGGGAAACTCATGTTGGATCTCATATGATTTGTCTGATTCCTGATTAATCTCTGAAGAATCACGGGATATTTCTGTAACCGCCACTTCGGTAATGTTGGGAGCTGTTACAGTAGCATTATGGTCTTCGTCTTCAACAATTTTCAGTTCTATTTTTATGTTCATTTCATCTATGTCGTCGTCTGCTTCCGTCTTCGGCGCCATTGTATCATCAGGTTCAGTAATTCGTAGTTCCACGCTCTCGTTAGCTACCGTGATTTGTGGTATTGTTTCGTTGGAATCGGCTCCGGCCTGTGGTGGAAGAGGAGCGCGCTTTTTCTTGCGTCGAGAGGCACGCACTGGCGGCACGGGACACTCATCATCGAATGGATTTGTACTTTCCATGCTAAGCCGGGAGCCCATTACGTCGCTGCGCGCCAACCGAGGCGTGACATTTGAAGTGTTGATGTCTTGTTGGGATTTTCTGATGCGTTCTTGGAAACGAGAGCGTGGAAGTGGCGTGACGGAGCCACCGTACACATAGCGCTCCGCTGTGCCCACTGGTGCTGTGCTGCGAGACATTGATGAGTATTGCATAGCCCTTCGAAATACAACAGGGCTGGCGTCTCCATTTACTTGGCTGTCTTGAGTTACTGGCTTGGTTTCCTTATTATTGCTGTGTGAAGCAGGGGGTTCCTTTTTCTTTCCTTTTTTCATAAACGATCTCAATGACCAGGAATTCTTCAGGTCCTTGAAAGTGATGCTATTACTCCGGCTGAGTTTTCTGCCAATAGTCCAAAACCTAATTTTGTTGTGGTTATCATCTTCGTGGAAAGGGTTCAGGTGTTCTGGGTAGTCATGAACAGAGAGGTTCTTGCGGTGACTAGCCATCGTCGTCATTATTGCGCTTTCTAGTAATACGCCTGAAACAATTTTACATAATAGGCGACACAGTTAAACAGGCGTCGACCACTTGGTTTTTATCTGTTATCACACTAGTGAGTTATCACGAACTGATAGTGTTGGATCGCGTTATCGCGGGGAGATAATTGCGTAGGGTTTGTTTTTGCGCGGGAGGAATGGTATGTCGGCGTCGCGGCGCTCGGCGTCGCGGCCGGAGGCACACTACCCGCGGAGCGCGGCGGTCGCAGCTCGCGGCGCACTCGCCGCACTCGCCGACCCGCGCCCGCGGTGCCGCTATCACAACCACAACACACGCACGCCCCGCATAATTATTTGATGCACATCACACGAACGAATCATAGAGCTAATGCTCAATAATGCTACTAACTAAACGACGGCAACAATCCAGTTGTCATAGCAATCTTTAATTACTCGCACCAAATCAGGGTAATTAAAATTCACATCGTCATTGCACCGATTGTCTTACCAGTGAGAATATTATCCCACTTAATATAATTATTTTAAAACGTACCAACAAATACATGGTCATCTTGCATCGTTAAAGACTTTACAGCTATTTGATTTATTCACAGCTGACGTCAGGAACATAGCGTGTGCGTATATAACTAGGTTTAAACATGACGAAGTTGCTACAGCGTCACCCGTTAAAAGGCGAAGGTCGTGAAAACTTTGTAAGTAGGTACAGTGAGTATGGTAGAGGAAATTTTTATGTTATTTTATACATAACTATAGATACTCGTAATTTAGGAAGCGTAGTAGTCATCCCACCGACGTCAGGTAATGGTCCCAAAATTCTTCATTAAAAGTATTAAAATCTGTCTAAGGAATAAGGAAGCATGTCTAAGGAAATTGAAAATTTCTTAATATACTTTGGACTTAAATATATTGTCTATATTATGGCATTTACTAACCTATATTCAGTAAAACTCTACTAAAACGTTATTAAACTAATAGAAGAAATACAATGCAACCACGACCCTCCCATTCAATTTGAGTGAATACCGCACTGCTGTTATCGATCCACTTTTCAGCTACCACCACCACCACATTCATAGTTTATTTGCTCCGGTTTCAGTAGGTAACTTTCTTTCACCTTCAAGCATGTACCCAACTATCGGATGTTTCACTTATTAACGGGTGGTCTCAGAATTGGCTAGGTGCCTGTTTACACAAAACGACTTAGTCATCGTTGCTTTTGTCCATATACTCGGACTGTTAAGTTTATTGTTCTGTGCAATGTACCTAATGTAAGTGACGTGAATCGAGATAATGGTATTTGTTCGTAAGGGTTTTTATATAAAAGCATTTGCAGTCAAAATGAGAAACTGGACTACCTTGAGGAGAGGAAATTCTTAAGATTAACGCTACTCCAAAATCCCGTACTACACTGTAATCTGTAAAATGCATCAAGAGGTCAATCACCCTGAGGTTGATGTAACTTTGTGTTCGTAACAAGGCGGCGATTTATTGGAGGTCTACAGCGATGCTTTCTGAGAGACAGGATATCGCGCGACTACTAAGTAGAAGTATTGCGTTGCGCCATCAATTGTTCGATATCGCTCCTTCATTGACTGGGTCACTCGCTAATGAATGTTATCTATAAGTACAACACCAACGTTTATTTGTTGTTAATAAACCTATTGTGGTTCTGTATAAAAGGAATATTAAGTCAGACCATTCATATTTAGAGCGGTTTGAAACGTCAACGAGGAAAATATTTTACTTTAAAGAATGCCGAGCCTCATTTATCGTTTCACGCTACTTCATCGGTAATTCAGTTTCTACTGATTCTGAATATATTTACCTTGAATTCCTTGTGCCGTTAATGTTTTGTCTATCTAATGAATGATTATGTAAATTGTGTATATAAAGATTCTTAAAATTAAGACATTTGGTAATCGAAAAGTAAAGTTAGACTCAACTACATAAACATAGAACCGACTCGTATATTAAATCCAAGAAAATATAAAGGTGTTTTGCCTTTCCCTCTTACATTTATCTGAATTAAACACAATTTTATTTAACGACCACAAAAAATACAGAACTACATATACCAGCTAGCATTTTTTATGGATTACGTTAATATAGCGTTAATGTAAATAAATAAAGGTCTTAGATATTAAAGAAAGTTATTTGTAATTCGGTTTAACTGATTAATTTAATATGTTTTGTATATTAGAGTACCCACATATATAAACTATATAATATTAACGAATAGACTTTATTAAATAAAATTTATTCGTGACTTGTTATACGTAAATACCAGTATTGTTATGCAAAATATTATTATGTTATTTTAAAATC
>DWIE01001265.1:0-11231 GCA_018248235.1 Choaspes benjaminii
GAAGTACCACCGTATCTGTGGTTAAGATCTGAAAAAGTATGCTTAAAAATAAGAATCAATAAAGTGTGGCAGCCGACACACACAGGATATATGAGGCGACCATCTTTGCCCTCAAGAGTAGCAACGCACTTGTGACCAACTTCGAACAGAACGCTGGCTCTGTATCGAGTCGGTTAGAGTTGTCATGGGCTGCAGTGATCATTCAACATCAGATGAACTGCAAGCCCGTCTGCTACTTTCATTTTCATTAAAAAAAATCAGATCCGTATCCGGCACGCCGGATTGACGTCCGATGTATCGGGTCGGACGATGTGAAAGACTTTAAGGTCGTCGAACCTGCCTTGCAATGCAGTTGCAAGCAATCAGGTTGTCACTTCACTTGTTACTATTTGGCATAGGTCAGTTTTTCAAGATTACATTACAGCGTTGAATTTGCATTTTTTGGACGACTGGTATTGGCCCGGTACCACTGTCACATAATTCGACGTTCCGGCTTGTTTCGGTGCAAGGATAGATACAGTAGTTGGTGTTCAATTTTCATTAGTAGTTAAATTAGACTAAAATAAAGTAATTAAAATTATTAGAAAAAGAGACTATTGTAAATTTGTAAAAGTGTTGTCTGAATATTCTAAACCATTCGGGTTTTCTAAACGTATGAGAACACGGAACAAAATTGAGATTTTTTGGTCTGTTTGTTTGTTTTTTATTTTTCCTTTCAGAATAGCCTACAATTTACTGGAACGATTTTGGTGGAGTGTTCACTGTTTGAAAACATCAAATCCGAGTGGGTAGCATACCATATTGTTAATTCGTAATAACTTTGCCGTTATGCTGTAGAACATGGTTATAAACTTATTAATAATAATTATCCATATTTACTAATCGGTACGTAGGTATTCCGCGCGGGTAAACCCGCAGTCTGCATATAGTTATGGCCATAAGCAGTTGATTATTATGTTACATGCAATATATGTATCTATTTAATTAGCGGTAGTCATCGATAAGGAAAAAGAATCGCAGATAAAATGTAGCGTACAGATGGGATTCTGTGGTGAGTCATATCTGTTTATATTCTTATTCATTTAATTGCTTTTTATATTATTGATAGCTATGAGCTTGAAATAGTCCTGTCTGACTCCATTTTACAATTGGATAGGATTCGTGCTTCTGTCATGTACTCGGACCGACATAGACGCTGTCACAAGACAGGTGGTGACAGGCCATATACAAATATGGACTTCAACGCTTCGATATATCTACAGTTGATGTGGCATCGCTGGAGACATTCCAACACCGCCCAGGTCTCGATAGAATCAAAGGTCTTTTCATAGTCCACATAGGCCACACACAGCGGCAGATTATACTCTTCGGTCTTCTGTATAATCTGTCGCAGAGTTTGTATGTGGTCCACGGTACTAAAGCCTTTACGGAATCCTGCTTGTTCGGGAGGTTGGAAGTCATCAAGCTTGCGTGCGAGACGATTGTAGATGACCCTCGAAAACAATTTATAGACGTGGCTCAGAAGCGCAATGGGTCTATAGTTCTTCAAATAGGTTTTATCTCCTTTTTTGAAGAACAGCACCACTACGCTTCTGCTCCACGCCTCTGGTGCTTCATCATTGGTGATGATGGAATCAAACAGTTTTTGGAGCGCCCTCAAAATTACAGCCTCACCTACTTTGAGCAGATCTGTTGTAATTCCGTCCTCACCGGGAGCCTTATTGTTTTTCATCTGTTTGAGAGCCATCCTTGTCTCGTAAAGGCTGATGTCCGGGATATCTTCGGTATAGTTTCGGGTCAGTTTGGCTCGGTTATTGTGCCCTAGCTGCACACAGGGACTCTAGTGGAGGTGTAAATCTGTCCATAGAACCTCTCAACCTCTCTCAGAACTTCGGACTGCGATGATGTGAACACTTCATTCCCGGTCCTCAAGTTAGTCATCCGGCTTTGCCCAATATTCAGATTCCTGGCGAACACTTTTGAGCCTTGGTTTCGTTCTATCGTCTCCTTAATACGGCTTGTATTAAAGAAGCGAATATCGCGCCGCATGCAGGAGGAAATCTGTCTATTGAGCTGCCTGTACCTTGCAAGTGAGGTCAGGGACTGCATGCTCACTTCTCGCCGTGCCCTCATAAGACATATGTACTGAGCGAAGTCTGCCATAGTCACCGCGCTTGGCCGTGCGTGTTGGTGACCGCAGTAGGCATTTGCTCTGCGCAGTGAGATGCTGCTGCCCATCTCCTGGTTAGGTTAACCTTTAGTCGCCTTTTACGACACCCACAGGTAGAAATGGGGTAGTGCTATTCTAATGCCGACACTACACAGCAATAAAATAGTAATAGTATATTATTATATTGATATGTCAGTCATTTAAACTTTTTAACTACGCACTAAAAATTACGTGCATATTTTTAAGTACCTTAAATTGTCACAGCCTACAGGAAGAGGCCTTAGTGGAAAAGGTGGACGGCAATTTCAGAACTGCACAAGTATCTAGGCCACAAGCGGAGTCCAACGTGCCGTGTGCCCGCGGAGCCCGCGCCCCAAGGCCGCCCCGCCATTCGCCGCCGCTCGCCGCCGCTCGCCGCCGCTCGCCCACTCCCCGTCCGCCAGACTTGCAATCTGAAAACGTTTTCGATGTATATTTGATATAAATCTCATATTTTAGCTCTCAAATCTGGTACTTCGCTCTTCACATCGGCGAACGCTTTGGCATCTGTTCCCTTTATTATTTAGAACTTTTTCAGCTGCGTCGGTACTCCTGAGGGCTACTTGACATACATCTGGAGGCTTCCTTACGACTTCTGGATACATTTTTGAGGTATTTAGATACATTTTTTTAATGTGTCCAGTTGAAATTCTGTTAACCTTAGCACCATTCTGTGCTCAATTTGAATGTTTAGTGAACACGGGAGTACTCACAGATTTGCCCAGTAACTGTTGCTCGCTGCGGCTTACAGCTACAGCTTGCAAACGAGTTGGCAGCTCCGCGCAGCTCAGTCACTGGCACGTAAAGTTCACACGGGGTTACCAGGAGCGCAAACTGCGGAATTAGGGAAAGGCTAGAAGGCTGGTCGTACCGTATCTCCAGTGTAAAATATATATTATGAATATTGTAACATGCACGTCGTCTCCCGGCATCTTCTCCATCCAGTTGATTGAAGGTTGTTCCAGTTTGAAGTGTATGTAGAAACCTGCTCAATGTTATGTCAAAACCACATTAGACAGAATCCTGCGTACACTACAAACTGGTTTGCTCTTCTTACTTCTTTAGGTCTTCACTCTTAAACTTACATTTTTTAATGGAAATAACACACACCTGATATTAAGTGACTACTGCAGCCGGATTCGACTGCAACCGAATCCGACTCCAAACAAACAACGTTGTGTTCGAAGTCGGCGCGTTGCTTACTCGGGAGTGCTCAGATACGTACATACATTTATAATATTATTATATTAGCTAAGGTCTTCACACTATACGCCTTTCGGTGCGCTGATGTGATTGCCTGTGTATACAGAACATGCGGATTTCTTTGTCCTCAAAAGTCGCTCCGAATCTGTAGTCTTGCTAATAGGTTGATAAAACAACTCCTACAGTACTCTCTCTCTCGCTCTACAACTTCCTACAAAACCCAGGGTGAAACCTTAAATGCTACATTATATCATTAAAGGAAATAGGTGACGAAACATTAATATAAATCATAAAATTCTTAATACTTGTCGTCGCCGATGTAAATTATCTGTAGTTTTGGGTAATTTTGGCTATAAAAGCTTGATGTAAAGTTATTTTAGAAAAAAAGGAAAAATATCTAAGGAAGGATAAACAGAGGAAGAATGAAAATAGAAGGAGAAGAAAGAACGTCGCGCGGGCCGCGTCGGTAAAAGCTGTGAAGGCTTTGCTGATTGAAAATATAGTGGGATACTGTGACAGTGGTAACTGTTAACGTGCAAACATGACATAACACCATTCTAGTTGTGTACTTCGTGCTATAGGAATATTAATGCCATCGGAAAACAATAAAGGAGTACTATATTGCTAAGGTGTATGTACGTAGTGAAGTGTTCATATGTTACTTTGAAATATAGTTACTCCTTATGATGTACATTATTGTGGCTGATTCCTTGTTCCTCTCATATTTGACATAATTGTCTAGTTACTTAAGTGTATTCAACAAAGTGTGAAGTATATCCCAACATCTTCTTCAGCTAGTTGACTGATTGCTTTACTCCCGAGTTTAGGCAGATGGCCTTCGCTTACATCAAACACACGTATGACAGAATTCAGCCTTCACTTAAAACTGATTTGCTGTTCCAAACCTTCTTTCTTGGAGTGGATGGTGTGGATTGATGATTGGAGTGATGGAGTGCAAGCCAAAACGCTAAAAATACAACACAAATGTGATAATCCACGTAATATTAACATTAACATATTAACATAAACTATAAAATGCCTAATATCTGACATTATTGTCTTATTACTCACGCGATGTCAATAAAATGTGAACAGTATTCCAACATCTTCTTCAGCTAGTTGATCGAATGTTGTTTTCAGTCCCGAGTTCTAGATGTAGACTATCTTATTTTTACGTCAAAAACTTATAAGACAGTGTACAACCTTAACTAGAAACTGATTTGCTCTTCTAAATCTTCTTTCTTCATCCTTAACTTCCATTTCATATATCAAAAAAAAAATTCAAAAATATTTTATTTAGAAAAATCAAACAACAAAACAAGTCGCAGGGGCCCCTGTTCTAGGACCCACTGACCTGTATTACTGGGTGCCCCGCTCATCCATCAAGACACAATAAATTTGCACATTTATAATATATTAACCGTTAAGTGTTATAAGTGTGTGTGTGTGTGTGTGTGTGTGTGTGCGCTTGCATTTGTGAGAAATTTACCTAGTATATAAGTTGTTCTGTTACTTCATAATTTAATGTTAGTAACTTTTGTGTCATTGCTCGTCTAGTTTCTGTGCGATTCATTGGATAAATTTTTAATATGGAATTAAATTTGTTATACAAAGAATAGGATTGTGAAACAAATTTTTTTTTCTTAAATTTGGTTTTGCAACTGGGCATTTGGCAGACAGTCACGTTCCTGCGTTTCAGGTGTTGTTGGGGGATGAAAGGTAGGTTTTTATGAGTTTTTAGAATGCCGTTTAGTATGTAAAGCTGACGGATGGTAAGAAGATTGTATGTAGAATGTAACTCAAAGGTTGGAAAACGAAGAGGTTTATAAAACATTACTTTTAATAAAGCCCGCTGTACCCTTTCTAGTGTAATGAGGTGACATTTAGAAGCTCCAACCCAGACAGGAATACAGTAACTCAAGACAGACTGAGCCAATGCCTTGTATGTAGTAATCAGTGTTTTTTCATCAGCAACAGACCTTAGTTTTTTAAAAACCCATATGAGCTTCCTAAGTCTATTCGCAATACTCTGGATGTGTTTGTTCCAAGTCAGGTGCTCATCAAAGAGGTATTTGATGTCTGAAGCCCTAGCTATAGCATTACATTGACAATTCTTGAGATGAGACTTTCCGCATGTGTGCACTTTCAAAGTAAAGTCAGTATTGGGTTGTGTTGATTTGCGAATAGAAAAGGGCAGAAATTTCGTTTTATCAATGTTAAGGGTTAATAGATTTGATGACAACCAATTTGATATATGCATAATACCCGATTCTGCAATGGATTTTAAGGAATCCCAGGATTTGGCGTGAAAAATAAGGGCAGTAACATCAGCATAAGTATAGATTTGACAGTTTGGGAGCTTGAGATTGCATAAATCATTTACGTATATTAAGAATAGGGTAGGTCCAAGGACGCTACCCTGGGGCACTCCATAGGAGATGGACGACCAGTGACTCATGTATCTGCCAAGTTTAAGTCGTTGCTGTCGGTCGGATAGATAGTCAGTAAAAAGTTTGTGTGGTGTGCCCCTAATGCCGATATTATAAAGTTTGTCAAGGAGTTTAGAAACAGACACAGAGTCGAAGGCCTTTGCCAAATCTAAAAATAATCCAACACATTTATTTCCCATATCTAAATGGTTAGAAACGGCACCAGTTAAGGCTAATATGGCGTCTTCAGTGGAAATGCCTTTTCTGAAACCAAATTGTAAGGCGCACCCGCTGTGAGACATCACTGAGGTCACCTAGCATGATGTTGAGATCCTTCAATCACTCCGCCATGATCACTATATCTCCTGCGTATCGAAGATGAGTCACATATTTGCCGTTGATATTGATGCCGAATCCTTTCCACTCCATCAGCTTGAAAACATCTTCCAATGCAGCGGTGAGCAGCTTCGGGGATATTACGTCACCCTTTCTGACTCCTTTCTGCAATTGGATAGGATTCGTGCTTCTGTTATGTACTCGGACCGACCTTATCGTGCCCTAGCTGTGCACAGGGACTCTAGCGGAGGTGTAAAGCTGTCCATATAACCTCTCAACCTCTCAGAACTTCGGACTCCTATGATGTGAACACTCCGTTCCCGGTCCTTAATTTAGTCATTCGGCTGTGC
This sequence comes from Choaspes benjaminii, assembly GCA_018248235.1. Classification (NCBI taxonomy): domain Eukaryota; kingdom Metazoa; phylum Arthropoda; class Insecta; order Lepidoptera; family Hesperiidae; genus Choaspes; species Choaspes benjaminii. The sequence goes on from DWIE01001265.1 coordinate 6,528, forward strand.
CTAATGTTCAGATTCCTGGCGAACACTTTCGAGCCTTAGTTTGACTCTATCGTCTCCTTAATACGGTTTGTATTAAAGAGGCGAATATCGCGCCGCATGCAGGAAGAAATCTGTCTATTGAACTGCCTGTACCTTGCAAGTGAGGTCGGGGACTGCAAGCTCACTCTTCGCCGCGCCCTCGTAAGACCAAGTGTATCTTCTGAGAGCTTTAGAGAGGCTCGTTTTGAGGAGGCTTTGTAATATTTAGAGCCTACCTTATGAACAGTTTCTACGAGCTTGTTATTTACATCGTCAATACCGACACAATTTTCAAGACACCCTAGGTGTTTTTCCAATTCGAGCTGAAAGTATCTAGAGTCCCTGATATGGCCAGCGGTAGGACGGAGAGTAAATATCATCAGGCGTGACCGTTCCAGCTTAAGTCGGATAATTAATGTGCCTCTTACCTTGCGGCGATCACTTTCGGCTTTGAGCCTGTTGATCACAGAGACATCATCAAATATGTGGCGTTTGTCTGCCATAATGAATTCTGTCGTTTTTAGTGGAACCGTCTGGGCTAACCTAGGTTCATTTCCGTTGCGGCTTCTTTTGGAAGGAGAAGTTAATTGTTAAGAGTTCCTCCTTTTCCAAAAAGTTTGCCAGCATATGGCCGCTGTCCATATCCAAAAGACCACAACTTCAGCTCATCGCCCTCGCGAGTACCAAGTTTTGCGTTGAAATCCCCCATCACCAGCGTGAAATGTGTTCGGGATGTATGTATGGCCCGACTTATGTCCTCATACATGACCTCAACCTCATCATCCGAGTGTGTCGATGTCGGCGCATATACCTGTATGACCTTCAACGAGTATCTTTTCGTTACTCTGAGTATAAGGTAGGCTACCCTGGGCGACACATTCGCGATCGTTACCACGTTGTTGACGAGGGACTTGTTGACGATAAATCCGACAACATCTTGGTACAGATTTTCGCCCTCCCGGTGATAAAAAAAGATACATGATTTAAGGCTTATCGTGTCCTCGCCCTCTCTTCGGAATTCAGATAAGCCTTTAATACTCCAATTCAACTTGCTTATCTCTTCTTCCAGCTCATAAATATTTTTGGTGTAGCTTCCATTGGGGAAATTTTGCCATAGTCACCGCGCTTGGCCGTGCGTGTTGGCGACCGCAGTAGGGTATTTGCTCTGCCCAGTGAGATGCTGCTGCCCATCTCCTGGTAAGGTAAACCTTTAGTCGCCTTTTACGACACCCACAGGTAGAAAAGGGTAGTGCTATTCTAATGCCGACACTACACGGCTATATGTGCTACTGTAGTAGAATCTAGTATAGGAAGGCAATAGTCTTGCCAGCCCCGTACCACAGATCTCACAGGAGGATGTGGCATATCTGCGTCTTGGTTCTTGAATGGTGAGCTGGTGGTCGACGCGTGTTAAGTCCATTAAATTATTTTTCGTACTCGTGTTCTGAAGAAATGAATTATCAAATTGCAACATTAAAATACACGTGGAAAAAAAACATACAATTTGTTTCACAAGACTAAAAGAAAAGAATCTATAATATTGTATATTGGAAACCGAGCTAGGGGCTGAAGTATCTGATACTTGGAAGCATGCATTAAATTCAATTCTATATAATTACCTCATTACAATGACTGCACTTATTTGCGGGACTACTTGAAGTTCGAACATGTAATCGGAAATAAAATATATTTAAAAGTCGGGATATATTTATAGAAAATATGGATGGAATATGGAATCTGTGCTGTAAGGTTTGCGTACTCAGAGAACGCAAGTGCGTTGTCCGAATGGGAAACCGGCAGAATAACAGACATTTTAACTAGATAGTAAGGCGTTAACATCTCGTACTCAACCTGATCAGTCGACTTCGCCTAATATTCGGGTGATGACCACTTATACTCTAACGGCATCGAAGCTCGTTGCATCAAAATATAATATAAATAAATAGTTCAACGTACATCGCGAGACATGCAATCCGACAGTCTAAGATACACGGCCCTATCGGAAGACAGCACAAATGTGTACTCACCAGTTGTCGCTTCTGCTGTATGATCTTGCAAAAACTACTGAGCCGAAATTTAAAATGTTACCTTATCATCCTGTAAATTCTGTGGTAGAAGGCAATAATCTCACTAGACTTCTGCCACAGAATTTGTAGGATGACGTGGCACTTCAGAGTCTTGGTTCTTGAAAGGTGAGCTGGCCGCCGACGCGTGTACGGTGATGATAAGTAACAAGTCATTCAATACACTTATACAATATGAGGTGAAATGCGGGTTTGAAGTACATGGAATTTTAATTAAACGGATTGCATTCGAAATAAGTGAAGTTATCTCTATGGAACAAACTGGCGGAATTAATTCAATCACAATTATAGCTTTCTTTACATCCTGAGTGTACTCGAATTGAATAATTTTGTGTTAGTCTTGATTACATTATAAAATATAACAAAATATGTTGAACAATTTAAAATATATATAATAAAAATTTGAACATCTTATCACAATCACAACAGAAACTGATGTGCGCAAGACCGAAATAAATACATAAGACACAAGACGTTCTTCATTTTCGACACGAAAACTACTTATTCAAATAAGTTCAATAAGGCAATAGTCACTTGTCATCACGTAGACTAAGAGCCCGTGTAATTCTTCATAATAGACCTAATCTAGTTTATCTAAACTTGTATATAAGGTGCAGCACCAAATCCCAAAGAATTTCAACTATGATAGGAGAGAGACACTCACCGATTGTTCTGCTGACGTGTTAGGAAGTTCATTGTCATATACATTTCGCTACAGTGGAGCAGTAATCACAACTGTAGGGATAACCCTATTCATTAGAATACATCAACAAATCCCCAAAGTGTAGGTTCTTGAAGTTGAGCTGGTGGACGACCTGTTAGTTACTTTAATCTAACATTTACTTGACGAGAATGAAGTAATTGTCACACTACGTCCAAGTAAACATTTAATTAAAGCACCTCAGACTCTTGGTTCTTGAATAGCAAGCTGGTGGCCGACGGTACTTCGAAATCTCGATTTTGTTTCTGGTACGGAGTGTTAACATACATATCTGTTAAAAGGAATACCGCATCTTAGTGTGTCCAGTTTTAGAAAAATGATTTACTACGAATTATTACATTTCAGATGAAGGGCCTGATAAGCGTTCTATCATTGTTCTCAGGAATAGCATCGCAATTGTGTAAAATAGTCATAGACAGTGGATGTAATGGGCTGCAATAACCACTTATTATTTATTAGGTGTACTCTAAGGTCGTAAGTTACGTAAAAGTATTAATATATTTTAAAATGTGTAGGAAGCCATGCAATCGGACAGTATAATTGGCACCGCCAAATCAGAGATTAGGTCGACTACGGGAATAGAGACTCACCAATTAGCTGGAGCACGCTGTCGCGAACACTCAGTAGTGTTCTCTGTAGTGTCAGTACACGTATTTTAAAATTATGCTTAGGCGCGTTATTATCTAGTAAAATCTCAGAACTCTGACAGAACCGTCAGAATAACAAACATATTAACTAGTCAGTTAGGTGTTAACATCTCGTACTCAACCTGGTCAGTCGACTTCGCCTAATATTCGGATGATAACCACTTATACTCAAACGGAATCGAAGCTTGTTGCATCAAAATATAATATAAATAAATAGTTCAACGTGCAGCGAGACACATGCAATCCGACATACACGGCCCTATCGGAAGACAGCACAAATGTGTACTCACCAGTTGTCGCTTCTGCTGTATGATCTTGCAAAAACTACTGAGCCGAAATTTAAAATGTTACCTTATCATCCTGTAAATTCTGTGGTAGAAGGCAATAATCTCACGAGCCTTCTACCACAGAATTTATAGGATGACGTGGCACATCCGAATCTTGGTTCTTGAATGGTGAGCTGGCCGCCGACGCGTGTAAGGTGATGATAAGTAACAAGTCGTACACTTATATAATATGAGGTGAAATGCGGGTTTGAAATACATGGAATTTTAATTCGACGGATTGCATTCGAAATAAGTGAAGTTCTCTCTATGGAACAGACTGGCGGAATCAATTCAATCACAATTGAAGCTTTCTTTTTATTCTGAGTGTACTTGAATTGAATAATTTTGTGTTAGTCATAATAATATTTTTATTTTTTATTTTTTTTTATGTTTTGAGGGAGGCAAACAAGCGGACGGGCACCTGATGGAAAGCGGTTAGGTTTAGCGCGGTGAGGCCGGTCTTGAACCTTATCTAGCAGAAGCCTTTGGCCCGACGTGAAGTACTGTTTCACTCTATTAAGGACGCCTAGTTTTTTAAAAGCCAATTTGGCCTTGTTCTCTACATGAGTTCGAAACTGCACATCGTTCGAATTGTCAACGCCCAGAATGCCGATACTCCTACTAACGGTGAGTGCAGTGCCCTGGAACTGAGGCGCAATGACAAATGGGGCTTTCTTAGCGGTAAACGCGCAGACTTGGTCTTCTTGGGGTTGAATTGGATTAAGTTTAGTCGACCCTATTCCGAAACTCACTCCAGAGAGATTTGGACTTTAGACGCAAGCCTAGTTCTGCTCTCCTCAACAAATTCCCGAGAGGCATTCGGTCGGCTTATGTAATGCGCGTCCCCCGTACTGTCATCCGCATAGCAATGAATGTTACCACATTGCAGTAACATATCATTGATATGC
>DWIE01001266.1:0-11231 GCA_018248235.1 Choaspes benjaminii
TATTTCTGTATAACTATAAGTGTGATTCCTCATAAAATGCGATTTACTGCCAAAATAAATATTAACAAGAAACTACCAATGCCATCTATTGATTTTTGCTGCTTTAAAATTTATTTCTCTATATCCACCAAATAGCGTTACGTGTTATATTTGGGCATCTATATATCTATAGGTATATATAAAAGGACAACCGAAGCTCGATCATCCGGATATTAATTATAATACGAGAACATATTTGTCATAGCGAGCTAGCTTTAGTGACCAGTCAAAGGCAGTCACCATTTCATGTTTAATGGCACATGAACCACCACCATACTGGGAAAGTATATATCTATATTGTTTAATATATTATAATAATAATAAGCACACGGGCTTGCAGTCTACCTGCTGATAAGTAGGTACTGCAGCCCATGCCATCTGTATTCATAGATGCGATGCTACTCTCGAGGACATAGATCAAACGCCTCGTGTTCTGCTTATGCTGCTCACAATCCCGCAGCATATTCCATATGGACATAAGAAATACACTCGTAGCTTATAGCAGTATATAATATCTATTTCTATTTCACTTTTTAATGATATTAATGAATTACACCTGTATACAACAGGTTAATGATATTATTAACTTGCACCTGTATACAACAGGATAATGATATTATTAACATGCACCTGTATACAACATCGCGTTATATAATACAATTTATATTATTGCTGTACTAAATATTATATAATAGAAACGAAGCATTCAAAATAACAAAATATTACTTCTCAATTTCACAGCTCCTTGCCTTGATAAACCAAATAATATCTTAAAATTCTGTTGTCATGTAAAATACATTCAACAATACGTATGTAAGAGCTAAAATCATATGTCCAATGCGTAATGCATCGAATTGTCAAGCGTGTTCAGAAATCTCGTTACTTTGGTCGTAAGTTCTCTTGATTTTTTTAGCAGCACACGGGAATGCAGTTCATTTGATGTTAAGTGATCACTGCAGCCCATCACTCCCGTTACCTGTTTCAAACATATTCATTGTCTTGTTCGAGGTGAGTTATGTAATGTGTAATGTGTGCGTATCGGCACTCAGATCCTTCAAACAGAACTCGCAAAAGTTACTTTTCATCAGAAATAGGCGTTGTGGTGTTCTTCATTTAGTTAAATCTAGGAAGGATCTACCACCACTGAAATACTGATGTATAAATACTATATAATTACAAAGAGAATGTGTATATAGTATGCATAGAGTGATTTCCGGAACAATAGTTCTGATAAGAGTGTCTCTTATTTGAAAAAATAGATCACCTTTGAGAAAAAGGTACGTTATGGAAACACACATATAGAAGTTTATCCTTGCGTGACATTTAAATTTACAACAGTCGTAATTTTCATTATGATTTAAAATATACATTGGTAAAGTAGACCGTCTACTTGTTAATAATTTGTGAAAAAAATAAGCATTGAAAGTCATTTTGTTTGTCAAAGAATGTCTTCATAATGTATCGCTTAAACAGTTGAAACAGAGACGAACTATTCATTATATTTTGACAATGTTTGGAATAGATTAAACAGTAATAGGTATAAACTTTAGCCTACCTATACTCGCCCTAAACAGGGCATTTGTGGTGTCCCTTAAAATGACCGACCCTCTTCTGTCTGGCCATTTCAACCCACTCTGATATTCTATCTAATGGCAAATGGTCCATAATGAATGTGGGGGACCAAGTGGTGAGTCTCATAAATTTTCTAACACTAAAACTAGCTGTCCGTCCCGGATTTGCATACTTAAGTGTTTTTTTTACAGGCACTACCGTTTACAGTACGTAGTACTACAACTAAGCCGTGTCGATCCAGTACCAAGATTAGAAAGAAAGAAACATTTATTCACTGCCGTTACAAGCACATTACAATAAAGTGAGAAAAAGAAACGGACAATAATAACTGTAAATTACAAATAACAATGGGATTACGTACGATAAATATTCACGCCTTAACTAATCGACCAATCATCAGGAAATTTTGCATACATGAATAAACGCACGAAAAAAGACATAAGGTACCTTTCGTCTAGAGAACCAGACTGAGCAACAAGAGCGCGGTCTGGTAGCTACCAGCAATATTATAAACGCATAAGTTTGTGAGGATGTATGGATGATTTCTCTTTCAACGTAGCGTCAAAATTTAATCATGTTAAAAAATAATTATTAATATTCTTGATCGTACGAGTAATCCATCAAAACGTTATAAATCCTCATATCTTGAGTACACGTTACAGTAAAATGTTTTCATTCTTGCAGTATTAAAGCGCCACAAACCACGAAATACAAAACGTACTTTGCGACGCATTTTTCGAGTCGTTGGCTCGACGACGCCGTAAATAACGAAGATCGGTGAAGTTTGCACAACTGAATACAACTTTAAAATCGAGTGGGATGCGCAGATTTATGTGGAGATGTCATGACTAACTGCGCTTGGTAGAACCGGAACGAAATAGTTCGGTAAACAGTATACAAAGGGGAAAAATATATTTTGTGGTTTATACACTTAGATGCTTACTTGTTTTTTTTATTAATGGGACAAAAATAGTGTTTATTTGTATGTGGTGTGGTATAGTAAACATTAGTATCCACTCAATACTTATTATTGTGTTCGGTTTAAGTAGAATATTTCATATTAGTGTAAGTTTTTTTTTTACAATTTCAATTACCCGTTCACCTGACGTTAAGTATCCGCTGCAGCCCCTGATAACCGTACCTGACCCTAAACAAACCCATGGTTCTGTTCGAAGTTGACCACAGTTGCGATGCTGCTGTTGAGGGATAACTTGTCGCTTCATGTATCATATGTGTGCCGGTAGCCACACATTTAAGCCGAAACAAGACTCACAAGAGTTAGCAGCAGAAGTAGGTGTAGTGGTGGTACTTACTCAGGCGACCCTGGACAGATTCTACCACCTGTGACATTTCTAAATGCACAATTTGGTCGCCTAGTTATTGAAAGTAGACCGTAATGAATTAAAGAATTTATGACTGATATTCTAGGTTTATACCTAGAATTGTTATCAATTAAGAGAAAAAACGTTTGATTTTTCTAGATACTCACTAGCTATCTTAATTACATTTTTGTTATACCTATATATAAATCTAAACCCTAGGTTTTTTTCATTAGGATCAAAAGCAACGCATACAATAGCAATAAATAGCAACAATAATAGACATAATCATGGCAGCATAATAAAATTAATAGCATCGCACATAAAATGGCACATTTTTGCCTAAAAGCAGATTCCCCCAGGGATTCCCTTCGTATCCCTTTTATTTTTTGTTGTCTGCTATTTGAAATTCAAAAGCGAGTAGACCACTTATAATCAAATACACTGGCTTACTGTTCCTTTTTTAAACACCACGTTTTTTAACGTAGACCAGAAAGTCTCTTGTACAGTTAGTGTTTTGTTAATCTGTTTCTTTTCTGCTATGACAATGCACACGAGTTTGCAGGTCACCAGATAATAAGCGCAACTGCATTCCATAATATATATGGCCAAACAAACATAGATGCAGTGCAGAGGTGGATAAAGTATGAAGCCTCTTCACTGCTGCAAGTTATCCAACCAAAGTACATCAACGTACGATACTACCTACCTACCGCTATATGCCACAAATGAAACTGACCTATTACTTACTCAACATAGACGTAGCTGATCACCAATAAAAGTACCAGAGACAAGAAGTAACGATAAAAAATTACCGGCCTGCTGAAATCTAACTACAACTGCAAGTTACATATACCACTCTATCACCAACTATGCCACAGAGGTTGTCAATAAAGGTATAGGATTACTATAATTATTTCGTGTACAGCGGCAGACCGCTACAGTAGCAGGAAACCGCTGGATTAAAAGGGCTTAGGACCGCTCAGAATGGTACCAATTAGGGGATGCCTTGGTCCTGCAGTGGACAATGGAAGGCAGATGGATAGATGAATTTCGTTGGGACATTGCGGGAACATATATAAAGCCACCACTTATTGCAGCACAGGTTTTTTAGAGAATCACAAATCTTGAGTACCCTGTAACGAGAAAGTAGAAGCAAATATTACATTTCCTTTCATCAACAATTTTATTTTTTATGGAAAAGAGAATTAAATATGTCTATATATTTATTCTTATTACTCTCTCTTGTCTTACTTGAATCTAACTGTAGTGTTACTAGTACCTATACAATTAATAAAAAGAAATACAGGCAAATGTTAATAGTCTTCAATAAATGCTGCGAAGTAAATAAGGTTGTACTTACGAAGAATCCATGTGGGGCGTATTTTATAGGGATTTACGGATGTTTGGGGCACAACGGGTCGGCCGTCTCGAAAAATGGACGGCAATGCATTAAAGAGACAGAGGGTTAAAACGTACGTCCGTATTTATAGTTCGGCAGAAGTATCGGATTTTATTCAAATCCGTTTCTCAAGCAGGGATTTTATTTGACTTTTTGTAGTCCCTTCATTTATCGTTAGGATAGTGCGCGTAGAAAAGTATATTTCATATATCCCAATTCTCTGTAAGCACCGGGACGTATTGATATTATAATAGTTAAACTGAAGTCATAAAAAGATTATTTTTGTAATTTTCTTGTAAAGTGTAACTGAAATACACCCATGTTTATAATATACGAGCACATTGCCCACGGCTTTTCCCGCGTCATACAAACTTTTATACCCTTTTTCACCACCTTAGGGTTTGAATTTCCACAAATCCTTTCTTAGTGCTCAGTGTAAACGGATCACGCATGCAAATTTTCAACGGCCTAGCCCCAGTAGTTTGGGCAGTGAGTTGATATGTCAGTCAGTATAATAACTATAACTGCGCCTTCGTAGTAAAAACCCAATGTTAATAGAGGGGAAGACCTAGATTTTAATTCTCTACGCAAATGTAATTTGCCTATTTCCTAATCCCTCCCATATATCGTTCCATATCTCTCAATTCCCATACGTACAATATCAAAAAGAAAACAATATATCATTATCTGTAGATACATGGAACGAACATTATTTGTCCGTCAAACCGAACGAGATAAAAATGTTATCAAGGAAGATAAGCTAGGGATATACCTCATCTTAATTATCTTTACTACAGAGATAGTAGCTGTCTCAAACAATATGCCCTAATTGTAGAGTCCCCTACGGAACCACTAGGATCATTACAAGTAGAGCTATAAATAATACAGAGAGTATGCGTAGATATCAGCGGTAAGGGTTGAGGCGCTATTATTTTGAAGTGATGGGGTGTTGGCCACTTGGCGAGGATTTGGCGTTTTATTATGCGCTGTAAGATTATCAGATTTACGACACGGGTAGGGGCTGCTCTCAGCCAAAACGTAACTGGGTATATTTTTTATAAGAATCTTATGCTTATGACTTTCTTTGAATGTTGTTTAATTATATCTTGCCCATGGATATGAAATGTAAATACAAAAACTGTCAGTCGTAGGACTACACGGCAGCAAGTGAAAAATTCTTAGCTTCTCAAATTTGTGTATGTATATTTATTTATGTTATGAAGTAGCACACGTGCTTGCGGTCTACCTGATGGTATGTAGTTACTGTAGCCCAAGGCATCTGTAACTACAGATGCGGTGCTACTTCTGATGACAGATCCAACGCCTCGTGTTCTGCGCATGATGGCTGTCACACCCTTACACCTAAACATAAGTAGTCTGACTGTTTCACGGCACAATTAGGTGTGACGGACCCACTCGAACACATTAACTTTTTATCAGCCGTAAGGTTTTTCCAGATACGAAACAAAGTAGAACAAAATATCCCGCCGCGAGAATCGAACGCGTGATCTCACGTTTCGCAAAACGGCTTTTGACGGCGTCTGCGCCACTGCGCCATAATTTTTGTATAGATTCTTTTCCTCCTATTAATATATTTATGAGTCCAAACTGCGTATAATAATAAATGTCTGTATTGAGTATTAGAACCCAACGTAGAGTACAATAGAAGTAGCAACAAAGTGTAATGTAGAACTCTTCTCAAAACATTACTTATTTGGTTACTTCACAACTAAGTTGCGAGGGCTCATAAACAGGGTAACCAAGAGATCGCCATTGGCCCGGAAAGTTCCGTTTATAAAATTGGGTGGAGACTGTATAAAGACTGCACTGAGGAGTGATCTCTATTTACTAAAAACCTTAATGGGGTTGAGTATTGTATTGCAATTTTGCTACTAATAGTTTAAACGCGTAAGTTCATGAAAATACCATTCATCTGTGCTACTTCTTCGCGCAAAGACTACCTACTCGCCAAACCATATAGGCTATAAAATCTGAAAATATTATGTAAATTTTCCAAAGTATCGAAATATACACGGGCGAAGTGGCGGGCAGCACCAACTATAATATATTTAAGTTTTTTTTTTATTAAAACACTTTAAATATTTACGTTTTATTTAATTTACAATCTATAGGATTTTTCTCACCATTTATGCCTATCCGTGTTTTGCTTGCGTGCATCTGCTCACCCTGGTCGTAAAGGCCACGCGTAACGCGGTACTACGCCGTTTTTCCTTATCATCCGTGGTGAATAGAAAAAATGGCGGTTCAATACGGCAGCTAGGGTACACCTATCCCCCGATGACGGCAATAACCGCCGACAATCGCCTTTGTGTTGGAAAGGAAATGTAGTGCTCCCCACATTACTTTTAAGCCTTTCGCTTGTCAGATGAGGGTTATTTACATCCTGGTGAAAACTTTCGCTTTTAACAATCAACTTTGAGGATTTTTATTTGTGCCGAAGATATAAGCTGTAAAAAAAATAAGTTACTAGCCAAAATACTTATTAAATGTATTGAAATATGTAGATGTTAATTTAAAGTGAAAGTATTAGGATCATTCATTGCTTAATTATCATGTACTACAGGTCGCTCAGTGGTCGAAAGTCGACCATTTTGTGTAAAAACAAAAGATAGTCAGACGCGGTAGTGTGTGTAATGTTTTGTTAAACAATGAAATGTATTACTAGTGCTTATTATATAAAAATACTAATTCTCTGCACTCCGAGAAGGAGAAGCATATGAACTTTATCTGGGCCAAATTTCACATTTCTATGTCTGCTTAATTTTCCTAAAAAGAGGTACAAAGTTGTCACTTCACGTATTAATATAAATTTTACTTAATTAATTAAAATAATTTTAGTCTGAATTATGTTTGATGATCTCTAATAAATCGCTTTTTAACACGCTTTTCAGCTTCACCTTTATGTATAAAACGGAATTTTTGATCTCGATTTCTACCTAAAAGATGACAGATGTATTCCAAATTTTTAACACTTGTCAATAAGAAAACTATAATTTAATAACTTATCCATTATCTTGATCAGGATTAACGACCTCCAGTGTTTTTTTTAAAATTATTTATTTAGATATGAGTATTGAACAATTGCGCAATGTATGTACAATGTACATACTAAATTACTTAAATAAAATTGATTCTAATTGGTTCAGGGAGAATTTCGATCAATATAATGGGCCTATTGCTATACATCTTTGTTCACAAGAGTACTCGTATTTACTTACCTTTGTTTGATAGTTGTAAGATGCTGATCAAAGGATACGGAATGAATATTCGATACGTTCTGTTTATTTTCAATTAGGAATGTTGTTTTTTCGTTGCGTATTGGTAATGGAATACTTACAAAAAGATATTTACTTGTTTTGTTTACATCTTACCGTTTCAAAGCCTCTCGTAGAAGAGGTTAAAATTTAGACGGAATTGATTTCTTTGATGTAATGTTATGTTAATTCTCTCATAGCTATATTATTTAAATAATACACAGTATACTGGTCTGTACCATGTTCATAAGATAGCACAGATGTCCTAGAAATATTTATCAATACATTAAAATATTTGCACTTGTTACCGAAATATCGTTCATGAAGTTCATTTATCCCAAAAAATGAGACTTCTTTTTATCTTTATAAATAAGTGGTTCATGGACATCCAGTCTATCTGATGTTACTGCAGTTAGTGTTAATATCCTGATCTTTGACGACCTTTCGAATTTCGAATACCTCGTGATCTTCGTAATTATGCTGGGTACCATTTCCTTGGACCAAAGTACAGTAGTGCCAACATTGCGTCTATACAATACAAGTAGGTTCTCACCAATTTGGTGACGCCAGTACCAATACAAGAGAATTATCAGTTATCACTGCCATTTATAAAATTTCCTTGCATAAGCCAAATATTTTAAAATTTTTAATTTAACGTTACGGTGATGTAATTATGACCTCATGTCACATTAGACGACTCATCATCTACTATACCACACAAGTCGTGAAGAAGTAGATCATTTTTTTTCAACGCTTTACCGGCCTTAAAGGACTCTCTTTACACCTCGTATAATGCATTATCCAATAAAAAAACTGAATTTTTCCTTGTAATTCCCTATTCGCGCGTCCACAAATTCACCTTAATTCCGGCTATTAACCGCCAAGGTTCTAGAAAACCAAGGATTCAGTTACAGATTAAGCCGAACATAAAACCTAAATAAGCTATAAAGTGGTTTAATAAGCACGCAGTTTCCCTGCGAACATCTTTTCGGGATCAGTGATATTTACTTTACGAGACGATCGTAAAGGGCAGGCGGGCTTTGGCGTCCTTTGCCGGTTTTATAGTGAAGTCCACGCTAAGGTCACTGGAGTGATAGCAAAAGACAATGTTATTGCAACTTTTACAGAATGTTAAATTCCGATATGGCTGATAGTTATTCCTTTACTCACTTACTCATCAACTGCTTCTTTGTTCTTTTTTTTAAATATGGGTTTAAAAAGCTGTTAAAATGTTTTTGTTATTGACTTAAGCAAACACAAACAATGATGAATGTTTATTATTTTAATTGAAGAAAATAATTATAATTGTAACTTGCTATCGTAAGTAAAATACCTTATGACGAAATATAAGTTTTGAATTTTGATTTTTTTCGAATTTTATTCTCAAATTAGCCCATTTCTTCAATGAGAGTAGTAATTCTCATTCATAAGAAACGAACATGGTTCAGTATATTGTAGTTTTCGACGACCTCCGTAGCGCAGACGGTGATGAGCTGCTTTGCGAAATGTGAGGTAGCAGATTCCCGGTGATACACGCGATCGGCGAGACGATTTTTTCTAAATTGTTTGGTAGAACATGAATGTGTCCAACTGGGTCAATACCACCGTCAGACCTATTTGTGTCGTGAAGCAGTACTGTTTGTATTAATTGTGTTTCGGTGTAAGGGTGTGATAGCCAGCATACGCAGAACATGAGGGTTTTGATCTGTGTCCTCAAGAGCAGCGCTGCATCTGTGATCACAGATGTCATGGGCAGTAGTAGCAGGTAGACTGCAAGCCCGTGTGCTACTTCATAACATTTAAAAAAGTACGTTTACTAAGATGTCGCAGAATCGTATCGACTACCATGAACTGCATTGATCAATTTTATCAGCTAAACTCCATTCCCGTTTGGTACTCTCATTTCCATAAAAAGAAATAACCATAAGAACGCAATACAATCCGTTACATTGTTATATAAGTTTTTGCTTGTGTACTATTAAGTTGTGTTGTACATTGAAACTCTGGCTTCGTATTTTCTATATCCGCTTTATCCTCTAACACCCTCATTCTATGAATAATCGCCATAAAAACCTCCAGCATTGAAACGTTATTATACGGCAACACCTCTCAAGTGGTTTTAACTGCGTTTTCTCCACATAAAACTGGTATTACCAGTATTATGCGTACTTTCAATTCCAATGGCTCAAGGGGCCTTTTCGCCGGTTCAGTGTACCTCAATACAGATCGTTCTAAAGTACAGGGGTTGAAACAATGGAACCGTTTAAGAGACCTAAGTCATTAATGGTACGTTTTGTATGGGGTGAACATAAAGGGCTCGTAGGCGGATATACTATCTGTTCGATGGGCTATACATGGTTGACATATAATTGGGAACGGCCGCAACTGTCCTCAATGTTATATATAAAATGAATGTTTGTAAGCTTGTCCTCTGCACGTTTTTTAATAGTTAATCTGATTGTGATGAAACTTCGATCTTCTGGAAACACTCCGAGGGTTTCAGGCCCAAATATATTATATGTAAAAAAAAATGCGATGTGATAAAACTTTTTACGGGTGGTAGAGCTGCATGTTCGGTTTGGTCGATACCATTGTCACACCTATTCGTACCGTGAAACAATAGTGTTCGCACTACTTATGTCTCGGTGTAATGGATCACCATTCATCACTGGCTATCAAGCCAGTACATGCTGTACACCACGGGACGTTCGATCTATGTGCTCTACAGTAGCACCACATGTGTGATTACAGCTATCACGGTCCACAGTAGCCACTTAACATTAAGCCGACTGCGAGTCCACGTGCTAATGCATACAATATTTTTTTTAAACTAATATTGTGTATAAAAAACACTTAAATCAACAACCGAACACTTACTTCACGTGGCATTACAAGGCATGTTTGGTACAGGTCGGTTACTAATATAGTTCTGAATAACGTTTACCTCGTTACATCATAATAATAAAGAAAATGTTTATCTAAAATATAAAATACCTTTGGACAAACGAATGGAATTGTTTTTAATCTTTGGTGGTAAACAATTCTTTACCAAAAACAATTATATACCTAAAAGATAGGACGAAACGTACCGTCCCCGTTAGTTACACCTTTATTCATTGTTACAATCTAGTGTCTTTTGTATATTTATAAAGAAGAAGATAACTAAAATCCTGAATAATTTCATTGCCCAAAAAGCTGTCCCTTTAGTAAGTGGATGGAATAATTTGGAGTGGATTGTCGAAGTAATTGAGCGGAACACAATGGAAGTAGACTGAATATTTCAGACTTCAGGTAGAAATATTTGTAAATCGAAATAAAAAGAGACAAAAAGTAATCAGTCACCATTGGAATTCCTAAAAGCAAATAGATATTCCGAAAGGCTCTTGATTCATCTTTTTTCATATTCAATTCATCTTCAATTTGAATCTGAAAGGGAATACGAAAATTGGTATCATTGACAAGTCTCAAGCGTTCCATTTTAATACTCAGCTATTATTGGCTGTTGTAACAAAACCGGCATTTTAAAATAAAAGTGTGAGCTAATCCTACAATTACAAATTAGAATCGTGTTCGTGGGCCCCTTTACACTTCAAACATTATATTAATCATATGTTTGATAACCTT
>DWIE01001267.1:0-11229 GCA_018248235.1 Choaspes benjaminii
AATAAAATGAAGTTGGAAAGATATAATTTAGACGCTTAAATGGCAAATGATCATCCTCAAATTCGTTTGATACAGTAATAGAGCAAGCGACAGACTAGTTGAGGAAAGTACCACGTCTATGGCAATTGCGAGTTTATTTATGTAATAAAGTAACACACAGGATTGCTGGTAATTAGCTACTGCAACCCATGGCATCTGTAATGGTGCTGATATGGTGCTACTCCGAAGACATAGATCGAACGCCTTGTATTCCGCGTATGCTGGCTATCATACACTTATATCGAAATACAAGTAGTGCGAACACTAATGTTTCACGGCACAAATAGGTGTGACGGTGGTACCAATCCAGTCTGATATATTCATGTTGTACCACCTTACACTTATTACAAAAATACTTTAATCGAATTTTGTGATTATTTTAGTTACTAATAAATTCCTTCTCTGAATCTATGAAATATCCTTATCTGACGGTGATAATTTTTGACTCTATTATAATTATTATTTTTTTTATAATATTTTTTAAGCAGTCAATTAAAAGTTCAAGTAAACTGTTCACATTTTAAGCACTTACATTATGCGCAATGACATCACTGTCGACGCTGCTCTGTGCCTCCAAGGTGTGGATGTATTCCGCTCTCTGCTGCACCACTTCGTCAATCTTGGTCTCGCGGAGGCTGGTCTCCCTCAGCGCGGTCTCCACGAGCTCCAGCTCCACCTTAGCGACTGTTTGGTTCTCATTCTTTTCCTCGTAATGGCATTCCACCTCCTCTTTATCCTGAAAAAATGTCAATCGTCGTGGTATGGGTTTGGCTCACTTTGAGTTTTCCTTCATAGTGTATTTACATAGAAACATTCGGTGGCAGAAATAGCTAAAACAATAAAATTCCATTTCTACTACAACAAAACAAAAACGTTAAATCATTATTAGCTATGTATATCTACAAATATGCTTAACTTTTTATACGGTTAGGTACATTTCGCATCTGGATTAGTTTATTTCTGTTGATTTATTTTAGTTAGCTGTTTACAAATTTCCAGTGTATTTGTTTTATAGCACTAATATATAATATGTTATACAAACATTTAACTAGTCTCTAAAAACAGAATAGCACTAGATTTACGTAAACGAGTATTTGACATATAATTTAACGGTATCTATAACTAGGTCCAATAAAAAATATATTCTTTAACTTTTCATTATTGCAATCCTCGGTGGATTAGTCTTTCTATCGAAAACCAATCAAAATGATATGAATCGAATGATTCACAACACTTAAATGCTTTTCTATTTATTTATTTAACTTTAATATACAGGAATATTATAATGATACTGTATAATTTAGTTCTTGAAGCCCCCATTAGCGTATATAATATTTTTTTCGGAACGCGTCAGTCATGCAATTTCCAATGGATATTCCAGATTTGAAAGTTGCAACTCTCACCTGCTGTATACGCAATCGCAGCTCTTCATCCGAGTCCGAGGTCTCGAACGCGAATATTTGTTCTGGGTAATGGATCGGTTTCGACAAAGCATCTATAACAACACAGATGTACGGACAACGTCAATTGATGTAATAGCCACCGCCTATGCAACAAACTTTACACTACACTGACAATTTATTATTCATCACGCTAAAAGTAATATTATATTACTTTATACAAGTATAGTTGCCAGGGACCATTACTAACTAATTATTTGTCTAACGTTATCTACGTAAATAGTCTAAAAACTTACCAAACGGAGCATTATCGAGAGGGAGGCTGGGAGCGGAGACTCCAGCGTTTACGGCAAGTATGTCATCATCGCCGCACTTGCGCCCGAAGACGGCGGAGTAACACCATCTCCGTCCGAGGAATAACAGCACCACTAGTACGACTACAGCGAACGCTGCTACCGCACTTATGTACGCTGTCGCCTCCACTGTATTGATAATACAACGCAAATATGTAGAAGAATTAAAAATTAAACAACATTTCACAACAGATGAGAATGTTTACCATTACTAGGGTTAATGACGCCGATGTTGGCCACCATCCTGCTTCACTCGTTCATTGCTGCGCGGAGTTGTCACACCCCGACTTAGATCGTATTTTCTTCAACACGTCACTAAAACAAGCCAGAATGTGGACCTTAGTTTTCTATGCTAAAATGCGTTTATGTACTAGTAATGAAGAAAAATTAAGACGTGTTGGCACGAAAGCTGGCTGTCAGTGGTGCACATGCGCTGTGCGGGAGGGGCACGACGGGGCGTGTGGGGACCTCCGGGCGGCTATAGGACGGAGGACTCACGTTCTCAGGTGTATACCTATACAAAGCGCGGTGTATGAGGGTAATGAAGCGACAGGATATTGTCGTCAAGGCCGAGGGCGGCACGTGACCTCAGCGTAGTCCTTGGGAATAGATTCTACGAAACACAATTACTTTCAGCATATTTAATCACATACCTAGAAATATCAAGAAAAAATAAATATACAAATGTATATAATAAATGATTATTTGCAAAACCTATAACTTGACTAGTCTAATTAATTTTTTCAGTCTTCCTTTTTACACACACACAATTTTATAATTTTATGTTCCTAAATATTTTAGCGGGTTGATTTTTAATCAATAATATTTACCTTATGTACCAGGCTGTTAATATATATTCAAACCGTTCTCAGGGCACTCTCGAGGCACACGCCTATCTTTCACGGTGTATATTAATTTGTCCGCGACTTTCTGGTATTCTATTCGATTAGGTATACATTGAACCGTTATGGACGAGTACACCTATGAAACTGCCTAAAAGAATCTGGGATTGTACACAATTATCGGATCAGATATAATAAGATGAAAGCGGTGTGCTAGTTGCACTGACATCGCAATCAGGACACTGGAATAATGCCAAGTGGTCCAGAGACACCGCAATAGCTATTCGATGTGGCTTGCAATAATGTCTTTGAACTTTTCCGAACCCATATGAGAAGATAATACACGTAGGTATGACTTAAACAGAGACTTTGCTGTTTCCAGCTGATTTTCTAGATTATTCCAGATATCATTCCTTGGGTTTTCGATGCCTAGTTAGATGTGATACAGGATTTTCTGATCTATTTCAATCGCGCGATAGTTCACATTGCTCTGGCCACAGTTTTCGTCCGCCCTTCGTCATTAGGTCGATTCTATGGCTCTCGACGTGCGGTATAATGGCGCGGTTCGTAAAAATGGTTTGTGCGAGTAACTTAAAGAGGGTCACCGTGTCGCGAATGGGCAATGTTTGCTTGACCTAAACCCATTACTACTTATGACTCGGCCTTATAACCTAGATATTTTTTAAGATATACGCATATATAAACCATACAGAAACAAAGAGAATAGAATACACATCGCGTTATTAAATGTAGAGAAAATTTGCAACTAAGTTAATTGATGTCTATATAGTAAGCTTCCCAATACTATGTATTATTCACTGTATATGGATTAATTGTAATCTGAATTAAAATGATTGTTATTATTATTATTATTATACTAAAGTTTTTATTTATTGTATTATTACTATACTCGCCACCTATTACATGGGACCTAAACATAACTGACGAACCGTGGGTGATGTTCCCCTCTGCCTACACCTTCGGGTAAACATAGACATAAAATATGTATTATTATAATAGATGTTCTATCGTAGGTACTCGAACTATTTAATTTTAAAAAAGAACTCATGTCTATATTTACACTAGACGTATGAAGAATTACTCACGTTTCGACAGGTTTAGTTTAGTAACTCTGGGCTACTAATGAATTCTTTCCAGTCAGTAAAACCCAATCAATAGTGGTTTGTTTTTCATTTTAATAATCAAATACCTACCTGAAAGTTTAATTTACAGATTATATCTATATACAATATCCAGAAACAAAACGTGTCTCTTAAATAAAGAGCGTAAAGACTTAATTTCAAGAAAACAAGAAAATATTGAAAATCCTCATTTAATGTCATGCGGTAGGTACGTATGTTAAAATCCATCAAATATATTCGCAAAATTAAGAAATACTCCATTTCCATCACGAATATTTACTTCCTTCTAGGCGACTATTTGACCACTTCAATTGGTTATTCATTGTGTAAAAAAATCTTACATTAGTACACTGTCTATCTTTTCTCTAATTGTTCTATATGTGACAATTGTATCTTATCCACATACGATATCTTACAGGATAATTGCAGATTTAACTTTTCATTAAAACAGTTCCCACTAATGCATTGGAAGATAACTAAAGCGGTTATTATGTCTCTGGCCTATTAGATTAGTGGCGTACGTTTTTATTACGTTACGTTTATAGTTTTACAGAACACCGTAAAAAGAGAATTAGTAATGGTTTAATTGATTATTTAAATTATTAAATCTATGGCAGGGAATAAGTAAAAATCATTTTAATAAAGTGCATTGTCTTGATCATTACTTTTCAGGGAATATACCAATGAATATAATAATGCTTTCATAATTTAAAATATTAGTTTGGCAGTATAGGCAGTCAGGTAAGTGGATATAATCAGTTGTTTGTCTGGAAACAGCTTGCTTGGCCTCATGTATGATTGTTATTATTTTCCAATTTTTATATTGCTGTTTACGCCAAGTAGTACGTTATAGTTAAGTTATGTTTCAAGTTTCTTAATTTACAGTCGTGTATAGGTGCTTCTTACATTTTTTATCACTTTATTATGTATTCATGATTTATTTTACTTTTAAAAGTGTTTATGTAAGGAAAGGGGAATCTGGTAAATTATATCTACTTTCAATAAAACATCATGGTAATATTTTGAAAATGTTTTTTTTATTAACACTTACATTTTTACAGCGCTCCTAGCCAACAGAGTAATACTATAAAATGAATTGGTGTAAAGAACTGTCGAACGCAAAACAATGTTAGTCCTACAGTGTACATTAAACAAATAGCTTACAAAGACTGGATTATTACATTAATATCATGATCAACGACTATTGTCAGTGAGATGTACATCGTTCTCATCAAACAAGCACAGAAAGTCACTCTATAGAAACAAACATCATTTAAATCTATAAACATTTCATATAATTTAGATTTATTCGCTATAATGTTATATTTTACTTCTGTAACCATTATTAATATGTTATATGTATTCGTTACGAAAAATTGAAATGAGTCGCGCACTCGGCCCCGGCGCCGCGGCGGCCGGCACTGTGCACGGCTCGGCTCGGCTCGGCCCCGCTCGGCTCGGCTCGGCCCGGCTCGGCTCGGCTCGGGCCGGCTCGGCTCGGCTCGGCTCGGCTCGGCTCCGGTGCCGGCCGCCGCTCGCTCGGTCCGCGCCGTGCGGCGGCCGAGTGCCGCTCACGCCAACATCACTCTATCATAACTGTATAATTTTAAAAATCTCTAATTACGCGTCCCTACGTTTTGTTATTATCCTTTAATTAAGAAATAAAATCTTACATATTTACCATGAGCAGACTATTTTATAAATTTGACGAAATTCACTAGTAATCTGATTATTAGAAAAAGAAAAGCGTCGCGTCCCGGGCGGGCGGCCGGGAGGGCGATACGAACGATAGTCGACGGCAGTGCTGTGTGAACGTGTCCGGGCCGCACTCTCAAGCGTTCGCGACTGTGTATGCTTTATTTAACTACTTTTACAATTGAAAATCGGCATCAAAATTTCAACTACCTACCTAACAGTAAGCAGTAGTACACTAAAACTCAGGCACTCCACATCGACCTCTCATACACCATGCACCCGATCGAATCGTCAACTAAACTTTATTCACTCGAAAAATTCAACTTAATCTAATTTCACTTAAATTATAATAATAATGGCTTCTTAACTGTAATATTATAACAAATGCTTTTCGTTGGCCGCCGAGCACGGAGCGCGGCGGGCGTCTCGCTTCGCCCACTCGATTCGCGAACGATGATCTACTGCTAATCGATATTTTTTATTACTTATTTTATAAGTATGTGAAAAACAATTATTTTGTATTATTTTACTCTATCTTATGTCATTAGTGTCAGTGATGGCGACTACTGAAACATGAAATCCGAGTCGGCGGCCGCTTGCGCGTAGTATCGCAGCGTGCGTGCGCCACGATACCGCGGGAGGCCCGGCTGGGCCTCGCCAACTGATGCATACCACACTGAGATTCAACCGATACCCAACATAATATTCAACGACATGTCATTCGACACATATTCGAGATTCTCAACGAATTACATTTTAAACAATCTCAATATAAAAATAACATGATTTGCAACTTTCAAATAAATTTTTTAATCATCACAAATATCAAACTCCATACCTCACTGTGCATATATACATACATAGTTCATTTAAAACAATATATTAGTGAAGTGTGCGCGGACGAGGCTGCGCGCCCGGCGTCTGCGCAGCCGCGTCCTCTCGGCCACGATACGCGATCAAACGAACACGATAATATTAGAAAACACTCGACAGGTACATACACAGGAGCCCCGTGCGGAGCGATGCGGTAACAAGCAGTGAGAAGCGTACACGACAGCGATTACATTACATATACCGGAACGGCACCGCAACCTCTGTCAGTCTGATATAAGAACACAAATGAACTTTATGTACGCAGTAACTAACTGATGCACGACGCGATGGTGTGGACAGTGGTCGGTGCAGCTTAGTAGTAAGTCTCTTGTTCGAGCCAGCCGCCTGGGTTGCGGCGCAGGTAGAAGCGCCGGATCTCGTCGTAGATGAAGATCGACAACATGAATGGAATGGCAGGCAGCCACCAAACGAACTTGAGAGGGTACATCCTGAGACCCTTGTCCATGCCGGGAGTGTAAGAGAGGAATGCAGCGAGAGCGGTTTCGAAGATAAGACCGAAGTTCAAAGCCCAGTTGCGCATGCCCTGGTGGATGATAGAGTTGCGACGAGTCTTGCAGATGATCAGATCAGCCCATTGCACCACAACGATGGACACGAAGAACGCAGTGTGGCAGGTGAACTCGAGCGCCTTGCGGTCACGGTATGTCTGGAAGTGTACACATAAAGACTATATATTAGTTTGAAATCCAATCATGCAGTCGAAAATCGATTGAGAATGCTACGTGGCAATGAAGATGTGACGTTGAAGATTTAGTGAACACTGTTACAATAGAACATTAAAACGTTTTCGTATGAAAATAAGTCAGTTTTTTTCTTTTTACGTTACTACTGAACCTATCAATACCACTTTAATATACAATATGTAGATAATAATTATATTTAAATTATAAATTTTGAGGAGATTTATAATCTGGAACTTGTAGGAAAATAGTCATCATTTACAAACTTGTCGTAAATTGATAACAATTACTTAATTGTTTATGTTAGTACTGTATTATATTAATCTTATTATTCGGTTAAAATAAGGTATAATGTGGCAGCTTTATAAACTTGTTAAGAGATCTTAGACTTTGTCTTAAAAAACAGTATCGAACTAGGAGTTAAGCGGATAGGAAAAGTTCTTGATAAGTTTGCACCTTAACGCCTAATGGAACCCGGCCATATAATCCTCTCACGACGTGCACGGAAAGAAATGCAACGTCGCACACTAGATACGGATTTACAAAATTTCTTCGTGGAATTTTATCAAAATATAAATTTTCAAATAGCGAATACGTTATATTTGATATTTAGTCCCATTTGAAGGCCGCAGTGTCTGCGTTGCGTGCATGCATGCATGGTTGTTTCTCTCGGGGGCAGTGGAACGGACTAGTGAGCACTCCGCCTAACGACTTGCATTCATTCACACTCAGAATGAAATAAAAGACTGGTTTTACGGTATAAAATATAATGCGTATATCATATTTGATTCTAGGAAACTTCAAAAGCGCAATTGTCTTTTACTATGTACGATTTCATTCGTATAAAAGTTGTATTTCATTTATGACGAAGTTCATAGGCAAAGCTTCACGGCTTCAGAAGTTTTATGAGTTACCACCGATTGCATTATCTTTACGTTTTCAGAGGATTCATAATCAATTATCTTTAGTAGTTAACATAGATATCCTTCCTACAAGGAATTGAAATGACAGAAGAATTTAAACCTCCTAGAATTCAGTTTTGTCGCTGATCGGAGGATCGGCTGGAGTACCGTGTAGCGATTTGTGTTTTTATCTCCTTCATAAAATACTCAAAGGTTATACAAGAGTCGAACCGATGTACAAGTACATTTTACTCTAGAATCGATTTGGGAAAGTTCTTATTTAAGGAACGCTCATTTTTATTTGCAATAACAGTATCATAAGAATTTAGCGCCGAAAGGAGCATTATTATTCAAAGTACGGAAGCATGCAAATATTCTCTTTAACTTGAGATATTGGTTGACTGAAGATAACTCGCTAAGACGGCTTGGAATGGAACACAAAACAGAATTCATATTACTGTAGCTTTACAAAGATATTCATGAGGCGAGTGCACAGTTAAGATAAAAAAATATTGTTTCAAATTTATCTGTAGGTGTTTCAATATTTATATTTAATTTACGAAGTGTTTTTTTTGTTGTAAAATATGACTGGTATGATTTATTGCAAATGTGTATTTAAAATAATGTAAGTATAATTGATTATGTTTGTCAATAATAACCGGGACATTTTAAGTCCCAGCGTCGGCCGCGGCAAATGAAAGAGATCTTTAAGGAGACAATATTTTCATTTATTTCCATACATCTTTCTTATCTTAGCCTACGTCAATAAATATACACTTTGGAATTATTTACATTTATAAAATATAAACCAACAAATAATAGCGGAATGCTAGTTTAACAATGCGTCTAATATTGCGAACTTCGAGTACACTACAGAGATTACCTCTTCAACGCGTCCACTGGTCCATTTACACTAACTAAACCTAAATCACAGATGAATCGTCCGAACCACTCCGGCGAGCGTCCGCGTCAGCCTCTTTGAGATTTCTGGTGGAGCGGAGTCACTGCCTCGTCAGCACCGTGATCGGCTTGTAGATGTGCGGCGAGAGGGGGTGGTGCGAGGGCGAGGGCAGCTCCGGGCTGGACGCGCCGGAGGTGGGCGGCGAGTGCGGCAGCATCGGCGGCGAGGGCGGCAGCAGCGGCGAGCTCTGCGCCAGCATAGAGCTCTGCAGCAGCGGCGACTGGCCCAGGAACGGTGCGCCAGGTAACCTCTCCGCGTACAACGGCGAGTAAGGCAGCCCACCGTAGCCCATCTCGCCACGGAACGCGGGGTGCACGGCACTGGGCGCGACTGGTGGCGTTTTCATCTGCATGGGTGCGTACCGCTGATACAGTAACTGGGAATATAGGCCGACGAGCTGAGAGTAGGTTGCGGGAGGGTACGCGCCTGGGAGTGGAGCCCCGGGGAACAGCGGGCGCTTGAAGCAGGCGAGGCGCGAGCGGCCGTTGAGCGCGGAGCGGCGGCGCAGCTTGCCCGTCGTGCCGCCGATAAACACGTCCTCGGCGGACGCATCCAGCATCCAGTAGTTGCCCTTCCCGGGATCGTCGTAGTGGCGCGGCACTTTCACGAAACACTTGTTCAGGCTCAGGTTGTGCCGGATCGAGTTTTGCCAGCCTTGCCTGTTCTCCCTGTAGTACGGAAAGTTGGTCATGATGTATTCATAGATGCCGTTGAGCGTGAGCCGCTTCTCGGGGCTGTTGCGGATCGCCATCATTATGAGGGCGTTGTAGCTGTACGCCGGTTTCTCGTGTTTCTTGTCCTTCTTGTCGTCCTCCTCCTTCGGCTTGGTGCAGTCGACCGGCTCGGTGCCCGTGACGTCGAGCTCCGAGTCGCTCAGGTCCGCCTCGGAGGGCGAGGCGGTGGACGAGGCCGTCGGCGAGGGCGAGGGCGGCGGCTTGTTAGCCGCGTGGTTCATCAGTATAGCGTTTATACTGAAATCTCCTTCGAACTTCACCATGTTGGAACACTTGTGTTAGCACTAGGAACGAGAGACGCGCTGCGCGTGTGCGCTGTCACTGCGAGCGGAGAGTAGACTGGCGGGCGCGGAGGCGGGTGTTAGTATTTATACCGCGCGGCGCAGTCTCCGCCCCGACAGCTTTAGGCGCGGAGGTGGGCCAATGGCGCGAGGAGCTTTTTGATACATAGAACCACGCCCCCATCTCGCGCAGCCCCCCCTCCTTGTGCTTAACAAAGCGAGCTTTACTCGTCGTGTTGCACTAACTCTCTACAATTTTATTTTAGCGGAACGCGTTCCTTTCGACCACTTTATTTATTGTGTCGCACATCTTTTATTAGTCCTCGCTATGGGAACAATCACAATGCTGTTGTGTTCTAACGTGATTAATTATATCGTAAACCCATTTAAATGACTTACTAAGAAAGTTATCTCGATTTTAGTAGAAAATATTAGTTATAAAAATCACCTTAGTGACAATCCAACTATGTTTCAAGCGTTGATTTTGCATTGAATGTGTGTGTATCGTCTAATATATGAAAAGCGGTAGGTACTTATTGTATTTTAAAACATTTACGTAACAAAACATAAATATTTTGGCGAAGATTTCTTAATCAACGGTTATAAAAACAAGTAGTAATTTGTTTACAATTATAATAGTTTAAAATCAATCACCTTGTTCCAATTGATTCTATTAAACACAAATTATTTTGCAGTTTAAGTTTATAATTAATTAGGTACTTTCGTATTATACTTAGGCTAGATTGTATTCATTTATAAAGAGGAAGAACCTTATTGAGTGATGCTTAAAAAGGTTCCGTATGTTTTGTGAAAATTACAGTACCAAACACATGCAGTTCACCCTTCAATCTGAAACCACTTATAAAAGCTGTTTCACAGCAGAAGTAGGGATGGTGGGGGTACTCACCCGGGCGAGCCGGGATAGATTGTACTATAGATACCAGGATAGATACAATATAGGTAAATTTGAGTGCATTGACGAAGGTGGTTGAATGGGTTTAAATAATTTTCGCTAGACTAAAAACGATAAGATTGCAGGTAGCCCACACTATTATGACAATCGAATCAATACGTAAGATACAACAGAAAAGATAACATAATCAGTTATCTTTTCTTTATCTACATAAAATGATATTCGCCTTGGTGTCTGAATTAACACTTTACAATACAACTCTTTATTGTATAATAGAAAATCAATAGAATACACAAACATAAACAATTTTTTTTTAATGTTTTGAAGTAGCACACGGGCTTGCAGTCTACCTGCTGGTAAGTAGCTACTGCAGCCCATGACATCTGTAATCAC